>JASDQU010243891.1:44244-56698 GCA_032191745.1 Picea mariana
GTTAGTTATTGAGTTTAGTGTAGTATGAGTTTGCTTAAGTAGTATAGAGTGCAATTGAATTTACTAGAATACTATCTTTATATTGTTGATGATTGATGTATGATTGAATAATCACATGGATATGCAGGATAATTGATGTTGTTTCCATAATGGCTAAGTTCTCACTGGATTTCCTAATTCACACTTTCCACTTTGCTATTGAAGTCAATATCAAATTTATTCCTCTTGAATTATCGTTCATTGTTAAGTGCCATCGTGGTATTATAAGACATTGGAGACATTCACATAACCATCAACACTACAATTGAGTTTTCTTTCTTTCATAGATTAGAAGATAGTTTTCTTGTTGTTGTAAGATAGATAGTCTTCTTGCTTTGGTAGATTAGAGGATAGTTTGCTTATCATAGGTTAAAGATTAGTTGTTAATTGTTTTTATCATCATAATGCTTTCAATTCTGTAGATTTCCTTTTGTAAATTAGAAATAGTTGTGAAGTTTAAATTAAGAATAGAGTTCACTTGTTTCTTAGCTTAATTAGTTGTTTATTGCTTAGTTTACTTGTTGTAGAAGTTATCCTAGGTTAGTTAGTTGTTTACTTGATTTAATAGGTTAGTTGCTTGCTTGTCTATTTTGCTTTAATAGGGTACTTGCTTGTTCATTTTCTCGCTTTGATAGGGTAGTTGCTTATGGAATTTGAGTAGGTTAATTAAAGTAGTTTGTTGTCGCTATTGCTTATTAGGTAGATAGTTTGCTTTTTATTATTGTTATGATTGAACTAGTTTTCTTTAAGTAGGGTTTTTAATTGCTTTCTTAGAACTATCCATTGATCCTTTGTTCAAAGGTTACTTAGGGTACATAGTTTGAGTTTCTTAGTAGGGTTTGATTATTAGCAGTATTTTCTTGAATAGATTAGCCCTTAGATAGCCACTTCCTTAGTTAGACTATACTACCTCCAGTCCTTCTACCTTGGCATATATATTGCTACAACTCTAAGTTTTTAGTGAATATAGAACACCCATCAAATTCCATGCAAAATCTCTTCATGTTAACTTCTATGGGATCAAAATTGTTGGAGAATTCTACATTCTTTGTTGAGGCACATCAAAGCACCCCTTTTATTCCTAATGCCTCTTCAGTCTCAACATCAATGGAGACTTCATTCACTAGTCCTAATTCTACCTCGGTATATGTTGCAGATGTGAACCATAACTCTTGTTCCCATGGCATTGATAACCATCTTCCACCACCTTATCTGATAATGATAACTCTAGTGACCCCATTTTTCATTCCAATGAAAATATTATAGAGTCCCTTACCACTCCAAATTAACCTTGGGATGATTCTCTATTGAGGCACATCAAAGCACCCCTTTTATTCATAATTCCTCTTTGGTCTCAACATCAGTGGAGACTTCATTCACTAGTCCTAATTCTACCTTGGTAGATGTTGCAGAGGTGAACCATAACTCTCATTCCCATGGCATTGATAATGGGTTCACTACCCCATATTCCACCACCTTATCTGATAATGATAACTCTAGTGACCCCATTTTTCATTCCAATGAAAACACTATAGAGTCTCTTACCACTCCAAATTACCCTTTGGATGATCCACCTCATCGTTATTACTTTTTTCCTCAACAACTAGTCCCTCCAACTAGTATGTTGTTGAGTCGAAAGATATTATAGATGAGAATTTGTTCACCATATCCATGGAAAATCCTTAGTATGGTGACACCCATTTGTGAGCCCATAAGTTGATTCCCTCTAAATCATATGTAAATAATAGATTGGCAATCTACCTTTGCCTTTCTAAAATTTCATTCATAGTGCATTTGTGTATGTCCATCATTTGGAGAATGCTCCTTGCATGCTACATATACACACAATAGGGGGCATTATGCCCACCTACCCAGACCTGGTCATTTCCCCCATAGGCATTCAATGGGGGGGGATCTCATGCTTGGGGACATGATGGCCCCTCTAGCCAATTTCAAAGTTGAACATTAACTACTTTGTGCCTAGGCCACAATGGCCTAAGTTGGATAGACCCACATATTTCCATCTGAGTTGTCTATCTTGTCGGCCTTATCGATGTAATATCAGCACATTACATATATTCGATGCTTAGTACCACATATTGAAACATTATACTCTATGTAATAAAAAACATATTGTTGATCCCACACTTTCCATTAGGTCCCCATGCTCATTCTGGTGGGAGGGGTAACTCTAGTACCTCCTCCTAGTAGTTTATCCCCTCATCCTGATTCTGATTGATGGACTATTTGCACCATTGGAATCATCTTTCCAACCTCTTCCAAAGGGTACTCTTGAAATTTTGATATTTGATGCTTCATCCAGAAGCCATTTTCCAAGAAGGATTAAAGCTCATACTTTTTATTGCATTCCTACTCATTTTTCTACATTACTTAGACACCACCTCGTCTTTGCATTGACTAAATTATGAGTAATGAATCAATATGGATAACCACTTTATTCATGAATGTGTGGCTCATCCATGCATCAATCTTTTTGGAATTTAGCATAGTTTAACTCCCTTATGTTTGTTGCATTTGTCTGTTGTTCCTTGGAAATGGTCAGTAGGACCCCCCTCAATTGGGTAGATAGACCAGCCACCTCACCTTTTTCATTTTCCATCTATATAGTGATAGAACCTTCCTCACATGGGTTCCCCAGAATACTGACCCTTGTTTCATTTTGGTGCCCAAGTCATTCAATCCAATTTCTTCTCATCATGTTGACAGCTTCCCTACCCTCTGGAATCCCCCATTTATGGTTGGTATTTTTCATATTATCATGTATCATAATCCCTCTGCTTCATCCATACAATGAAAATTATTCATTTTTATGCCACCATTCACCCACCCTCAAGGGTATTTCCATTAATGTCCCAACCATTGATCATTTCCATTTGTAGTTTTCACCTTCAACATTACTACCATCCGGTTGTTCTCTGGGACATTTATCTCCTTCATTCCCATACATATCCCCATTTGGATTTCCTCGTGGGATTATGATTGGATACTATGCCTATTGACACACTGGTTAGATCTATTGTATTCTACTTTTGGTACTACATATCTTACCTTCTTCTTCTGGCACCCCTTTGGAAATACCAGAAGATACACGTGTTGTTATAGTACTTGGTTCAGTCTTAGGTAGCATCCCTATGTTGTTCTTTTTTAGATCCTCTAAGAAGAGTCACCTTTATGTCCCATGCAATCCATTCAGTTCTGCATTGTATACATTTATAGTTTGTCAACACCTCTGTGAGTCATGCCCATCTTATGTTGCCAAGATTTAACCTTCACTTGTCCTAGTGGTTTACTGATATGTCCTCAAAAATTATTATGCTCATTAATCAACCATTCCCCATGGAATGCTTTTAGTCACTACCAGGTTATCCGTACATTTATGCTCTGAACAAGGGAATTCCTCAATCCACCTCTCATTTGACTTTCTTTCCATCCTTGGTGTCAATATCTATCAGTCACACATTACTCTCTACCTCATGTTAGATTTAAGGACTCATCATTACCTTGCTTCCAATGGGCCTTCCTCTATCAACTTCAACACATGTATTCTAAGGTTCTGGCTTAGAGGACCATGTACCTTAGACTTGTATTCATCCTTGGTGGGTGCCCCCAACCAAGAAGAAAGAGTTATTAGTGCTCTTTGTCTTGGTTGATTCTCATGTGCTCGACACTAGCTTGTCATCACACACTTGAGAATCCCGCACTTGACAATTTAGTAATCCAGTTGATTGTATCGGTTCCCCATACATGTGTGAGATGAATTAGACCTCGGGAAAGGGTTTCCCTTCAAGTAGTCCCCTACATGTTCTGACATCAACATTTTCTTCCAAAGATACAACTTCACCAATTGTATTTTGGATATTGGACCTAAGGAACCTCTTTCATTCTTGGGCACTAGAAGACTCTCCCCTATGAACATTAGCACCTTCATTCTATAGATTATTATTATGTACCATGGTACCTATATACCTTTTCAATGGGTTACCTTGGACCAAGATGAGAGAGTCATCATTTCTCTCATAATTGGTAGGGTCTCATGTGCTCGAATTAAACTCATCGTCACATTGTTGAGATTCGTACATATATCCATGATCCAACCTCATATGCAGTTCTTGAGATTTGATTAACTCGGTTCTTCCATTCATAGAGCCCTCAGTTTGAGCTTCCCTTCAGTTATCTCACTTTAGATATTTGGAGCCCCATTCTTATTCAAAAGGGATTCTCAGGTTGTTTCTAACCCACCTCCCCTTGGGTGGAGGCATCAATTCTTATGTACCTAGATCAGCACCAGTTATGATGTATACCTAGTCCTTTAACCCAATCATATGTATATGGAACTATTTATGTCATTTTATTGTACTCTGGACCTCTTTTTCAAGCATCATATTGTATTTGAGACCTCATCTTGTCTCATGAGTTTAGCCCTTCTATGTTGGGCACACCATTATAATTATTATCATGAGTTATCTCGACAAGTATGGGTATGCCTACCTTGTTTCTATTGAGGTCATGTAACTCAAAACTTTGTGAATTTCTTGTTGATAGGTGGTCTCCTTCAGTCACTTCCATGGCCAGTTTTATTCCCTTTGGCACTTCTCTCTCTCCTTAATTGTTTCATCCATTGGTAAAAGAAAACTATAATCTATTTTAGTCATAGGATGTGCTCCTAACCTCATACATTAGGGAGAATTTGTTATCACCTAAAAATTGACCACCCATACCAAAATATTAGGTGTATCAGAATACACTAGTAATAGTATGGGTACCAAGACATAAAACCCACTTTTACACCATGTCCCATCCATTTAACTTATAGGAACCCCTTTCCTAAAGTTAATTTCACTTAATAAAGTCACAAAACCCCTTTTAATGACTTTTCCATCTTAATTTTAATTAAAAAGGAAAAATAATAAGAGAAAAAACAAAAAAATCATTTTAAAGTAAGAGGGTTTTGCCCCCATCTCATAATCTGATTTAATTTTTCTCCTCCCGTCCATTATTTCTCTCCATTGTGGATTTCTACCATTTTAGTTGCTCCATAGCTCATGAAACCATAGTTTCTTGAGGATATTTTCCTTGTAGCATCCATCATCCACAACCATCAACATAGGAGAGAGCAGACACACACTCAATAAACTCAAAGACCCTCCCAAGGAGAGGCCACAAGGAGACCAACGTCTTCAAGGGTTTCTCCATAGGTGATATTGTAAAGTTTTTTCAGTTGGGTAACGGTTATTCATTATTTCTTTGATGTATTTTCTATTCTTGCTTCTTTCTTTTGCCGCATTTCCTTTCTGTTCACAAGAATGGCTCATATTGAATGAATCCATCCATTTAAAACCTAAGGTTTTTAGTTTTTTCTAACATTTTGTTTGTAATCTTGAAGCAATCATGAGATCTTTATATTTTCTCACCTTGCATGCAGACTTACACCAACACATACTTTATGTATTGTTTGACCCTATCATGTATATTTTGAAGCTTGCATATAGGTTTAGGCTTCCTCTCTATGATGATGAAATCAAAACTTTTTCCACCCAAATTTGTCATAGGGCCGACCATGTTGGATGTTGGTGCAATAGCATTTCCTATCTACATTTTGCACTTCTCTTATCGAAGAACTTTGCTACGATGGGCTACCCTAGTGTAGCATCATTTTTCCATCTATCACCAATCTTGTTATTTTATGGTAGGACTAGGAGCCCATGGAGGCTCTGACTATTATAATTGGTTTGTTTTGAATTTGATGTGCTTATTGCTACACTCACTATTTTGTTGAATGCCTTGTTGTAGTTTTCCAATTTATGTTTACCACCTTTGCATTATTAATTGTCACTTGCCTTTGCATTATTTGTTTCTGCATTTCATACCTACCCTACCCCAAATGATACATGCTTATGAGTGTCCACATCCTACACACTTCCTTTTGCTTTCTTTTTGCATAGGTTTGTTCCATGCAATTGGAATATAGTTATATGCACTACGACACTCATCTCTTTCATTGTATTATGGCATTCTTTTATTCTTTTTCGGGATTTTCTAATATGAAAAAGAAAAATAAATCTAATATGTATAAAAAGAGAAATGGGGGAAGAACCTATATATCTATAATCTTTGTATATGTGGCAGAAAGCAAGTCATGTCGGCCTTGAACAAAGCGCGTATTTTGTGTCAATTCTTTACATTTGGGTCTTGGTATCACCTTAGGAGTTGTACCATGATTTTGAGATTGGTTACTCTTCTAGTCACTATGGAGAATGCCTCAATGTCTAATGTGTTGATGGTTTATGTCATTGGTCCTATTAGCATCAATTACTACCCAAGTCACCATTGTGCCATGATTATGTTCAAGGTATGCCTTTAACTTCTGTCATCTATTCCTCATATTTCCTAACCATCCATGTCAACCTTCCCTATTGTCAAGTTGTTCTTAGTTCATCAATATAACGAATGTTTTACTTGTGCTACTATGGAAGGATACATGGTTGGCTTCTCACTGGTGGGTATTTTCTTATCAATTGTGACACATCACTTTAGGATAAATGCTTAGAAGTTGGTATCACCCTAGCATTGATTTTTATCATTGGTCAATTTCCTTATGCTCATCAGTGATTTTCATCATTTATTAATGAGTGAGTGGCATTCCCTATGTTCGACAGTAATACCTTTATTCACATAGCGAGATTTGTGTTGTACCTTGGATTCCATTTTTGTTATTGGTGGAATGCCTCACCTATAATAGTTATTCTCATTATTGATTGTTGCTTAGAGGGTCTTCCTTATGTACTATTTGCATTTAGTGCATTCAGGAGTCATACTCGATGGTGTATTCTTATAATTTATTGTCCAAGCCCTTCAAATTATATCTTGTTCCTAATACTTGATCATGTTCGTTGATTAGAGATGCCCTAATGCTATCCTTCCAACATATCTCTTCCTATCAACATTAGCTCATTTTCTCTAGGAACAAGATTTATAGATATTTAGAGTACCTTGAGGCTTGTAGTCATTAGTCATAAGTTCCCTTGCTATCGATAGTGGGTATATGTCCATGACCCTTGATTGATAGATTTTTTCAAGTGTTTGACATTAGCACATATATTCACCATGTACTATGTTTGGGGCCAATTATCATCATTGGTGGGTTACCTCATATATGTCAATGGTATACATTAATGATCAATGATTAAACAGTTTGTTGGGTAGGAAATTTTGTATGCAATTTTGGGAAGAAAACCTAAGTATAAAGTAAGTGCATAGAAGGAAGAAAGAATGAAGAAGGAAGAAATTGTGCAAAAGGAAGTAAGCGTGCAGAAGGAAGAAAGTGTGTATAAGGTAGAAAGGGAGAAGAAGGAAGGGAAGCGTGCAGGACGAAGACAACGCACAGAGAAAAGAACAAAGAAAGCAAGCAAGAGGATAAATCACAAAGGAGGACGGCACTACATTCCAGAAATAGAAGAACAGCAGAAAAGTTGCATGAAGAACGCAAAGAAGAAGAAAGCAAACAACCAGTTAACTGAAGTTGGTTATGCCATGCATTCTAATGGGTTATTTTTGGGATAAATAGTCTACATATTTAGGGTATAAATATGTAAAGATATTTGGAGATTGGGGTGATTAAGGTGTGTAAGAGTGAGCATGTGTAATAGAGATTATGCAAAGGTCATGAATGTAATAGACAGTTGGTAAGACAGAATATGAATAAAGAAGGAGTTTAGAGGGGATATTGTGTCTTGTGTTCTTTACTTGTCTATGTGTGTTTCTAAACAATGTTGTTATGCTTCATAGACTACACTTAGTTTATGGATTAATTATGATGCAGTATTCATAAAGGACTATGAGAATATCTGTAATAATCAAGAACATAGATAAGCTACAATAAGGAACAATGATTTGAGTGTCTGCCTCCCCTTCCCTTACTATTGCAGAAGCCTAGTTCATGCAATCCCAATAGATACCTTGAGTAAGACTTCATTTGCGCAAGAAGGTGATGCCAAAAGGGTTGGTGTCTTGAGGGTTTGTTGGTCAGAGTTGAATTGAACCTTGGGTCTCACAACCCATGCACATACCAAAAAAAGACAACAAATGGTTTCGTTGTTGGGAGAGGGACATTGTGATTAAGGGAATGTTTTGGAGGCCGACTAAGAAGGAGATCAAGGACTTGTTAGAACGAAAGGAATGGGAATTTTCATGACAAGAGAATAGGAACCCTTGGATGAGTGACCAGCAATGGATGCAAAGGTATGTGTTTATGGATCTGCATGAAATTTTCTTTGGTGAATTTCCAAAAATTATGACCGGGTGGCTAGAGAGGCTGGTAGAGAAGACAAGAAGGTTTAGTGTTGCAACACCAAAGAATTGGACTCTTGAATTTGTAAGAAATATGAATTCATTAATTAACCCAACTACTCGATCAGTTGAATTTTGGTCGGATAGTATACTAGGTGGCTATGTTATAGAATTTGTCATAGATTGCATTCAATCATATAGTCTTGCACAAAGAAATATTTTCAAAGGTTCACGCAGAAGGTTCTTGAAATCGTTGAATACGTGGATAAAAATGTTGTTATGTGAAAAGCATGTTATGATAATGAATTCTGACATCTAAAAGGGCTTTGTGCACATGGGGGGGCGGAGGATGACAGGAAGATCATCTGAGAGAAGGAAAGAAGCAATGAAAAAGGAACGAGGGGACTGAGGATGCAATAAGGAAATACACTAGAGGAAGAGTATGAGTTTGGAGAGTTGTGTGGAGGAAGGAAATACAAAAGGAAAAAGATTGGGGCTAGGAGAGAAGATTCACACGGTGAGCCAGAAGAATGAGAGCCTTGCGCACAAGTCCAAATCATGGAGATACCATATATAGGAGGAGAGGAGTGTCAGTCCAGTCCAGTGATAGAAGAGTTGATAAGTCCTACTCAGACAGGATCCTGCATTGAATCCATGACCCTGTGTGCGTCACCACAATCATGGATAAAATTTGAAGACTTGTCAAAAGCCATCGTAGCTAGTCAAGGAGGAAAAAATAATAGAAGTCAAAACAGTGGGAGTAGTATGCAAAGTCAAAATCAGAGTCCACCAATATCACCTATGGGAGGGAATACACAAACCAACATGATGGGCGTAGATAATACGCTTAGACTTCTTGAATTCAAGGGAGTGGGGTCAGAGGATCCAAAACAACACTTGTTTGTTTGTGAAACAGTTTGGGTCACTAAGAACATATAGGACGAGGCTATGAAGATTGCATATTTAGCGAAAACATTCAGAGGTCGTGCACTAGTATGGTATATGAAGTTATAGAGTATTACGCCTACAGAAAAGGCTAGGACTTTGGCAGAGATCAAACAAGCACTACTCAAAGAGTTAAAAAATAGAAAGTCAGAATCGCAGTACATCACCGAACTGAAAGATATCAAACAGGTACAAACAGAATCAATATGGGACTTCGATCAACGCTTTAAGGATGTAATGGGGAGACTAACTTTCCAAATTCTAGATAAACAACATCAAAAGTGGTTCATTGCAGGGCTTCTACCAAACATTCATAGGCCACTAATACAACAGAAGGTCATGTCATAACCAGAGGCTCTGGAAATCGCAATGAAACTAGAGTCATCATTGGCACGAGATACTGGAGGAATGGCACAAGTTCAGATGCAGTTGGATGCATTGACAATTCAATTAGTCAAGCTTACCAAAGGAAGGGAGAAATGAGAGCAGGTTTGGTGTACCAAATGCGGTTTGGAGGGCCACCACAAGGAAGAATGCCCAATATTAATGCAGTATTTGGCAGCTGAAGCGTTGAATCCACTACCAGGGGGAGGATACTATGTGATATGTAAGAAATGCGTCCATCACCCCATTGAGTGTCCATTACTACAGAAGTATTAGAGTACTCCAAAGAACTTTTTTTGCAATTTCTGCAATTCAGTGGGGCATGAAGAGAAGGATTGTCACACGTTCGACCTACTAAGGGAGAGTACATCAGATATGTACAGGATCTAGGAAGAGAATATCGGTGCAGATGGAGTGATGAACAGTATAATAGTCAGAGAGGTTTCAACCAGGGAAATAAAGGAAACTTTGGCAGAGGCCAAGCTAGACGGACTTTTGGTAGAGGAGGATGAGGACTGATTATTTTTTATAACTATAATAAACTTAGAAAGTTGGCCCAGAATTTCCAGAATCTATGTACCATGTGCACATTTTACAGAGCACTGGATCACTCGACAAAAGATTGTCCCCAACTAGTTGCAAAATGGTAGGCTAGAGAAAACCAAAACCAGAATCAGAATCAAAATGTGCAGATGATATCAGTTGAATCATGCAATGAAGGACCCACAGTGGTAGTTGTTACGTGCGGAGGAGCTAGAACATGGACTGATCTAGGAAATCAACCTTAGCAATGGGTAAGGAAGTCGGTAGGGATTATACCCCCATTCAATCCACAGCAGGAGAAAGAGACATATTAGCAAGCTAGAAAAGAAATACCCTGACCGCATGAGGTATCATCAACATCAGCGATGCCTCAAATAGAAGTTCAAGTTGTGCCTGAGAAGCCAAGGGCGTAGGTAAGTACACTAACGAAATTGTTAAAGAGTTGTGTAGAACTAATGAAATATAGGACTGCACTAAGTACTTTATATAACCTGATTGATCAATGCACAAAAGGAAGAGAAACCCTTGTCGCACAGAGAATGGTAAACCAGGTACTGCGCAGCAAGATAACCAATGGAGAATTCAAGTTAAATGTGTAGATTAGAGAGTACGATGTGGATAATGTTATTTTGGACTTGGGATCTGATGTGAATGTGCTACCTAAGCAGACATGGGAAATGATGGGAGAACTTGAGCTAGTATGGTCCCATGTTCAGTTGAGGCTCACGAATCAACATAAGATAGTTCTGAATGGCTGACTAACAGGAGTACCTATGAACATAGATGGGGTGTGCAGCATGGCAGACTTTGAAGTTATTAAGATCGTAGATGATATTCAACCATATCCAACACTAATGGGATTGGAATGGGCCTTTGAGAACCAGGCAATTATTACATTGAAAAGGAGGGAGATGATATTCGAGGTTGGGGATCTAAAATTTACAGCACCATTGGACCCATCAAAAGGGAAGAGATACATAGAGTCAACGAGAGGGAATGACATTGATAACTTATATAATCTGATTGCGCGGATGGAGCATTATGTCGAACTGACAACGGATGGTGCGCTAAGTTGAAGAAGTATCATTTCGTGTGCATCAGATTCAGAAGTTGGTCTAGAGAATTGGTAGCAGAGGATGCACGAAGTATCAACTAGACGATGTGCATGAATAAATCGATACTTGCATTGGATTGGCACGAAGCTATGTGACCCACCCAGGTACAATGGACTAACTGATATTGGTATGTTTATACAATAATTTGAGTTACAGGTACCTGAACAACAAAGGTTGTCGGTATTGGATGTCGTCTTAAAGGAAACTATGGCTCGATGGTGGGATGCGCACAAAAAGGGAATGAAGGATTGGTCACAGTGAAGTAGACTTATGCAGATACATTTTGGTCCCAAGGAAGAAGAAATTGTGCATAAATACACAGGAGAGATTGAACCGATAGGACGGGTAGAAAGATGTAGGGTTTTATGGCACTCAGTTTCAGAAACAGAGTGGATGCACAGATTCATACACACGTTGGACACCATCTCGAAGAATTAGTATTTAGAATTGGAGATGTGTAGGGAGACAATAGAATGGGAAGAATTGGTCTAGAGATTTGAAATCACATTCACATTTGAACATGAATCCCCCCCCATACATGTCACACTACAGGTGATTAGAACAAATATCTTCTCAAACATAGAGATGATGGTAGTATCTATATGCAGTGCACATAAAGCCAAGACGATGGTCCAGAAGCTATTGGAATGTTATAATGTAACGAAGGAAGAATACAAGGAAGAGGATCCCAGGAATATACAAGTACCAGAGACAGAAAGAAAAGGTATAGTAGAAGGGCTAGAGCATGCATCCGTCACATACACATAGCCTATAAAGAAGAAGAAGGTCAACATTGGGACAATGGAGAATCCTAAGTTTGTGTTGATAGAAGATTATTTGAACGATGAGACAATTGAGAAGGTTGTAGACTTATTGCAGGAATATCAGGATTTGCTTGCAACCACATTCTAATAGATGAAGGAAATAGCAGGCGACTTAGGCGAGATGAAGATCCCACTCAAACATGGAGCTAAGCCAGTGCGACAGAGACCTTACAGGTTGAACCTGAGGTACAAGGAGAAGGTCAAGGATGAGATAGATAGAATGATAGACATAGGAATCATTGAACCATTAGAATAATTTGAGTGGATTATCCCAATGGTGGTACAGGACAAGAAGAC
>JASDQU010243891.1:97907-121088 GCA_032191745.1 Picea mariana
ATTAAAATAATTAAGCAAACATCATTATGAGATTTTAGGCTAGAGTTCACACCTCAATGCAGTGCAATGAGAATACCATTTTTAGAACGTACTTGAGCTCTAGTTCTTGGATTTATTAACGTTAACTTCATCCAACTATACAACCAATATATCAATGGATACAAGATTTCATAATATTTTTCAACCATTTAACTTTTAACGAACTCATAACTTTTATTCAAATTGAAACATAACTTTTCTTTAAAATATAAATATACATAAATTACAGTTTTAGTTAACTCAGACAATAAATTTCTTTGAAGGCATCTCCTTTTTTAAACACAACTTTCAATGAGAGTTCTTTAACACATTTGAAAGCATAACTTTTATGGAAACCTGACTTTGTCAAATACATAACCTTATAAAAACTTTTAAAGCATAACTCCCATATGAATGCAATAGTTTTTCAAAAATTAAACTAATTCATAAATAAAAGAATACCAAAAGACATAGTTTTGATTGACATAATGCATAACCTTCAGTGAATAAATTGAATGCTTAAGGGACTAAACTATTTTCTTTAAAACTCATACATAAACTCAGACTGAACCAATAGTAATAAAATTATTTAACGAGCAGGAGTATAAAAAGTATGAATTTAAAAATAACATGAAAAGATGCATTAGCGCATTTACCTTTTTGGTTTTAAAGAAGGGATTAAAAAAAAAATAGGGAAACCAAGTAATAAAGGAAACATAGACAATTAATAAGTTAAAGAAAATAATTTTGGAGAAACGTGGGGGATGAATGACACTTGTGCAACAGAGAATTTTTGGAGGGTTTTCTTTAAAACTTAAAAATAAATGTGGGGCTCAAAACTCTATAAAAGAAAGGGGGATGAGGGGAAAAGGGGAGCGGGCTGTTAGGTATTGTTATGCTGCCGAATTTTGACTGGACTGATTGATTGTGAGGAGTTGGGAATTTCTCAGCTGGTATTGGAGTGGTAGCTCAACCTTGCGGAGGCGAGCTGGAAAGCTAGGCATACCTTCTAGATTTGTGTGGCCCCTTTGTGGCTCGGGGGGCTAAGAGGGAAGCAGAATACCCATAGCATTTGGCTGGGAGGTACCAGTGTAGTCTCTACGGTCGGCGAGCGAGAGCGGCACAGAGAAGGAGCGGCACGTAGCGCAGGCGTCTTTCGAAACAGACTATAAGGCAACGATATGCTTTTTTATTTGTAGAATAAAATGCAGTAGGCTGTAGGCTTGTATCTGATTATTGTTTGTAATGCTTTTGGTATTTCTGGATCTCTACGTTTTGTTTTAATTATTTTGTGGAATGGATTAGTTTAGGGTCTGTAAATTGCCCTTTTTATTTTTCTTTTAAGCACGCCTGGGATTTGTTCCTTGGGTTGGTGGCAGAAACCTTAGCAAATGTATTCCCAATGTTTTTGTAATATAAATTTGCTGCGTTTTTGTGAACCTTCTCTACGTTTTGGTTCAAGTTCCCAGCATTTTGGACAATTTAATTTCTTTGCGTCGGCAGTGAAATTATCTGCGTTTTGGTTAAATTTTCCTAGCATTTTTGTAATATAAATTTCCTGCATTTTTTTTGTGAACCTTCTCTGCATTTTGGGTAAAATTTCCCTGAATTTTTATAGTAAATTTCTCAGTGTTTTTCATGGTATAAACCTCTGCGATGACTAGAGGATGCCCCAATTTTCCATTTCGTTCTCTACAACTCTAGGTTCTATTCCACTGGAGGATACCCACGTTTTTCTTCCATCGCGACTCTGTGATTGGTTTCCATTTCTCTGCCTTGGTGATTGCGTGTCTGAGTCAGCTTCCCGTGCTTTATGATGGTGGATACCTCCATGTTTTTCCCACCACCTAAGTTCAGTTTTCGAAGTGTAATCTCTGGGTTTTAGGGTGTTACCCATCTCGGCGTTGATACCCACGCATTCCAACCAATAAACCTTGCGTGTGTCTTACTCCTCTCTGTGATTTGGGATTACACACCTCCGCATTTCATGTGTTAACTCTTGCGTTGGGTTTTCCCTTCGTTTGTTGATTGGATTGCGGTTGGATTGTAATTCTATGCGTTGGGTTGAAATTTTATTTGGTTGCCCCTGTTGAAACTGTCTCAGTTCGCCATGCAAATCACGTGGATCCTTGTTAAATCTTGTCAGCACATAATCCGTCTTTGGTGAACCCATTATTTTGACAACCACCGTTGTGGGCTACCTCTGGGAGGCGCGATTTTCGGCTCACACGCACCAGTCGCCTAAATCTGATAGCACTGGTCGCTGCAGGCCCCCTTTGTCTGATTAAACCTAACCGTGTTGTAAGGCTCAACTGATTGACTGTAACTCTTTTAATTTTTGAAGCGTATTGATAGAGGGAAAAGTTAAAACTAGTGAATTTGAGTAGAGATTCTTTAAGCTTAAAGGTGTAGGCGATTACTCAAATTTTTGACTTGAAAAGAGGGTAGAAGGAAGGGTGTGTATGGTCTACGAATGGAGAGCATACGTAGAGATACTAGTACCAGGTTCGTTTAATTTAACCACAGTAATTCATACCCCTTTTTCTTGCAATGATTGGTTTTTATTTTATTTTATTCTTTAGGCAGAAATTTAAAATAGTAGATTTTTACACATCAATAGAATGGTTGTGTATATTGAACTCTTATTAATGAACATATAAGAAAATTGAGAATCCTAATTTTTACACCACAGGTGGTATTGGAATGTTTTCTATTTCGTTCTCCCTTTTAATGGAGATGCAGTAATATGTTACATACTGCACTAGCTGGTCCTTCCTTATAATAAACTTGAATAAAAAGCTATCATCCTAATTTTATTATACATGGTGTTGTTTTACTAATAGGCATTGGGCACTTATCTCCACGTCATCATAAGTGGGTCCTTTTTATTTTTTGGTTTTTAAACCATATGGATTTTATAAGCGCGTGTTTTTGCAACAATATGAAAATTGTGTTAATTTCCTTACTGGCCTCCTTATTTACCTTGTCTCGCTATGTGATTGTTATTTTGCGAGGTTATTGTAACTAGAATGTAAAGGTGTCGTTCTCTTATGGAAATATTATTGAAGTTTTATAGTTATGGATAACACATAAGACGTGAGGCACCTGTTATTTCCGAAAAGTTAATGTGATATAAACGTAATTCTTTTATTATTTCATGGTGACATAATTGTAATGGTTATTGTTAATGATGAACTTATATGATGAAATGTATTGAATTAAGCAAAATAAAATTATTCTGAGTTAGTAAATGAAGGGTGTTGTTCTGTAAATTAATGTGGTACTGGGTTGGTAAGCCGTTCGTGTGCTTGGTCTTCTTGTGTCGGGTGGGATGTAGACACCTCCATGTAGCTTAGTACATAAGTCGGTGTGTGTAATTATTTATATGTAAAGAGTCCAGTGTCGTATCAAGAGTCTCGGGCCCTTTAAAGGCAGGGTTCCACTCTTGCGACACACCTGAAGGAGATTACTAGTTTCTTCCTGAGCAGATGGCCAGGAGCCTATCTGACCTTCTCTCTCTCCGAAGAAGAGAACTAAGATTAAACGCCCTGCTTTCCTGTGCAGAAATAGTCAAATCTACTACCTCGGATTCTTCCTTTTGTGTCCATACCATGCATAACCCAGTATGTCGTCAAACGTTTGTAGTCACTTGTTGTGCACCTTATGTCTTCTTATTGTTACCATCGTGGGTGCGTCTTGTTAGTCTTTGGGTGGTGTCATAGGTTCCAGTGTGTTTGTTTCTTTTTACACAAGCACACACACCTTAAACAAAGAAAAAAAAAATTGCACTTGTTATCAGAGTTATTGTCGTAACGAGGAGGGTTGTTACATACGAGTTTGTATGGAATATGAGTCTTAATCATCCTATTCCATATATTCCACTCATGAATATGATAAAAAATGTGAGTGGCATTGTTTTGATGTAGATAAATCAAGAGATTTGTTCCTATATCATACCGAATAGGCAGTTGATAATGCTTTATAAAAATCATAGATAGGTTATTGAAGCTTCTAAAATAACCTCCTTTCAATTTGATATACCATTTAGTGACGGCTCTGATGAGGGATCTCTGGAAAATACATAACCTTACACTATCATCCATGAACGAGTTATATGAAAACCAAAAGTGGTAAGTCATGATGTGTTTATAGGGGTCCTCTCTCGGATTTTTGTCAAACTTAGGAATGTTAGATGCTAGCTCGGATGGAATTGTTAATCAAGAGGGTTAATGGGATATAGGGTTATTTACTAATCGTGACAAATCTGGTAAGTCTAACATCGCGAGGAAAGTAAACAATGAAAATGAAGAGTGGGAGGGAGGTGAAGTCTCTGTTGTCCCAGATGGACCTTGTGGTCCCCCTATGTTGGTACTACTAAAGGGTTTGGGAGCTCTTGAAGAGTGAGTTCCCACTGGGATAGAGGCACCTCTAGGAGAATGAATACTCCCACAACCAAAAATGACCCCAGGGGTGTAGATTTTAACCATGTACAATATTTAATGCAAACATATTTTAGTAAAAGAACAAAAAAGATACAATGGAAAATAAAAACATTACACAGATATTTTTCCCCTGGAAACCCAAACTGGGAAAACCAACATATTCTATATTCATTCATGGTGATACATTGTTTACAATACAATGTACATATAGGAGCCAACAACATCCAAAACCCTAACCCAATGACCTGGATTAGTCAACAACCCTAATTCATTAACCGAAAATAGAAAACCATCGACAAAAACCATGTGCTGAAAAACCTCCCAACAATGGACATGAAAATCGAGGCGACACAAAAAAAGAGGAAAAAATGTGACATGTTTCTCGAGGAAAAAATAATATAACATATACCCAACATTATTCCACTTGTTGTTTTCTTTGCATACAGGGGGTTACATTGTTACATAGTCAACAATGCCCATGGATACTCTACACCAAGAGAAATTCTCAGTGCTCACAGAGTTTGTTAATGAATCTGCAACATTCTTCAAAGTGTCCACCTTCATCAACAAAACTTTCTTTTCTTCAACCAAGTCTCTCACAAAGTGATATTGAATATCAATATGCTTTCTCTTTGAATGATAAGTTGGGTTCTTCACCAGAAAATTTTCACTTTGATTGTCACAATCTATCCTTATAGCTTGTTTTACCAACCCAATACCTAAACAAAATATTTGTAATGATATTGATTCCTTACTTGCATGAGTGGCTAGCATGTATTCAACTTTTGTAGTTGAAAGTGCCACTACAACCTATATATTGCTCATCCAACTGATTGATCCTCCAAACCTGTTAAACACATACTTTCTTGTATATCTACTATGATCCATATCTCCAACCCAGTCTGCATCCACAAATCCATGTATGTCCAACACTTTGTCCAATCCTGGTCTTCCTTGTAGGGATGATTTTAAGGATGGAAATTTATTTTAAAATGTAGAAACCTTGGCAAATCTTTCTAATCCTTCATATGCCAACTATAAATGTTTGGTGATATTTTTGTAAAAATATTCAAAATTCTAAGGATTTTATATACTTTTTATAAAATTCTGGCGATTTTTAAGGTCAAATAATTTTATGCTATAGAATTTGGGTGAATCATTTTTAAAAGAGTGAATCTCTATGTAATAGGCTCAATTCCTCATAATCAACGGGACTGGAATGATAATTCAACCATGCTGAATAAGTTACATTAATAATGAAAAAATCAACTTATGGCCAACCTATACTTGAACTCAAAGAGAACACCCCTAATTAAATCTAGGAAAACAAAAATCAAACTAATTGGTTTAGGGGCCTTTCAAAAACCAATCCTATGGGGAAGATGAAGTCCCCACAAGATTGACAAGTGAAGGTGTCAGGAAAAAATATGACGATCTATGTGAAAAAACCCTGACCAATGCAAGTACCATTTATTAAGATGGGTACCCTCTGAGGGAGATGAGACTATGAACGAAAATTATTCCCCAGGTACCACAGGCATGTACAACCTGTAGTTACCTATGTATCTCTCTAGGAAATGTCACTAAGGCTACCACCTTACAATCAATGATTGAGCGAACAATCGTAAGTCCAACCAAACGTAAGGGAAGGGTAATTAAGCATAAATATTTGAAGGTGTTAACCAATAGAACCCCGTATACATAATTATTGAAGCAGTATAAAAAACACCAAAACAAACAGAGAGGGGAAGTATCCATACTTGCTCCGATGTGACACTGTGCTTAAATCCTATGCTAGAGGAGCTTCCTGACACTCTGGTTTCAAGAATGCATTTTAACGCTCTTTAATGACTCCTACGTTGAGTTTTGTGACCTTGGAGAGTTTACTCTCCAATCCTAACCCAATTCCCTAAGCCTAACTAATGTTGGTTCACTATCAAAAGAAAGAGTGTCTAATTGTTCTTAGCTCATGTGCTTGCTTTTTTTGGTTTTTTCTTAGGACCAAATGTAATGGATGCAATTTTTTTATGATGTGAGGACTCTTGACCCAACCAAGCAATGCAAGAACGATGATCCATTTTTTTTTAATTTTCAATGAAATCTAACTATGGGAGGGAAAGATACTTTTTCTTTTTCTTTTCCAGTTTCAGAAATAAATCCACACACACACACCAAGAAACCAATCAAGCAAACCATATATGAAACCAATGAATGCTTCTAATGCTCTTAAACACTAATGGTTCAAAAGAAAACCTAGCATGCAACAAATATTTTTGTCTTTTTGATGTTTTTCGAATTGAAATGTTAAAATTCATGATGTATGAAAGAACACACATTGAAAATGGAAACCAACAAATTAACAAACAAAGGGTAGTGTTATATTGGTAGTGATGCCCCCTAGAAAACTCCAATGTCTACAAGGGATATCAACCAAAAAATCACATGGAATGGATCTTAACAATGTAAAAACCCAATTGAAAAAGGAAACTCAACCAAATGCAACAATCAATCACCCAAAAATACAATTTCAGAGCCCAAAGTTCACAAGTGAAATTATGAAAAGAGGTCCTAAAATGTTGCACAAGGGATGTACACAAAAAACAATTTTTCATTTTTTTTTTTTTATTTCATGAAAATAATTATAAAAAATCCCTTACAAAACTAAGTTCTAAAGGTTTTATTCTTGAAGAATAGGGAGCCTACACTTCACAAGAAAAAACCCAGAAATTTTTTCACAAAAAATAAACTGTTTTTGCACCCTACAGGCCTTTTTTATGGACCCTACAAGGGTCCTCGCAGGTTTCCTTCACTAGATGAGCGAGGATCCTTGATTTTTTTCCCTCGTGTAACCTATTATGATCAATAGTGGAACTTATGCGCTTTCCTCTAACACACGAGGACCAATTCTGTAGCTTTCACAAGGCCTTGCAAGACATAGTCTTTTCAACCAATGAGGGGGCCTCCCTAGATACCTATGGTGCAAATTTAGTCTCCTCCTTTAGTATCATTGATCCTTGCCTCTCCTAGAAGATCCTTGGCCAGGATAGGCTCACTGACTCTTGGCTATATTGATGGACACCTTTGTAGTTGAGCAACATAACATTACCATTTAATTCTTCTTTTTCTTTCCCAATGCTTTCATTTGTTATATATCTCTTTGAGGAGTATTGGGAGAGGATTATAGATCTTCTAAAGGCCACTAGAAACTTAAATGATGTAAGTTCCTAGGCCTTTGACATGAATATCCAACTCATCTCTTATTTATCACCTAGTAACTCTTCATTTATAGAAGTCTCAGAGTGCCTCACTTATTGAGCCACTAGTGTCTAGTGAGGGCCTCGCTTGTTATCCACTAGGTTTCTCGCGAGGATTCCGATAAGGGATAAAAAAGGGTTCAATCCTTAGGAAAAAGATGTATTTGGGCCTTATCCTTTGATGGATTCTTGTCTTGCCTATAGGATGTAGATTAAGGCTATAAAAATAACAGAGAAGGAGAGATTTTTTAGCAACCGTACAAGCCACAGGAAAAAGAAATATCCACAGACAGTTTCACTTTCTTTGTACTTGCATAATTTTTATTCTAGAGAAAAGAGAGTAGAGCAGCCTCACCTTCTAGCTGGGTTTTATCCTGTATTGGGTTTCTTAGGTCATATCCTGTGTTTATTTGTGGATGGTGTGTGCATTTATTTTTTTTCTCTATTTTTCAAATTTGAACTATTTCATACTTTTTTTAAGAAGAAAACCATTAATCAAGAGTCTGATATCTAAAGAAAAATTAACCTCAATAGTAAAGATTTCATCTATTTATTATATCTTTTGTGACAAACTGTTCCAATTCAATATTCACAACAGTTTACATATCATAATCACTTTTTATTGTTCATTTTGTTTTTTAGGAATATTAAGAAAAATTTAGATGTCAAAAAAGATGAAATCTGAAACATGCTAGTGGGTATGTCAAACAAAATGTACAAAGATATGGTAAAAAAATTAAAAATAATTGAACTAAAGTAAGCCATCCTTATGACAGCATGCATGAAAATTATGTAATCATTGTTTTTCTATATGTGTAATCAATGAGTTTTGTCACATGAAATACAATAAAAAAAATTGGAATTCATTCATCACAATATGGGATCGGACCATGATGGGACAACAAGACAAAAAAGGGTTCAACATAAAACTTGTGGAGTAGTTTCATTTTTATTAGTTTACATTCGATATTTTTTTCATGTTTTTATGTTTTAATTAATTTACAATTGTCCATGGATGTTTTCTAGAAGGTTATCTTGTACAAATAAGAGTCATATTAGGATTGATTAACACTATATTATTTTAGGATTGTTATTATATGTTGGAGTACCAAGGGTTAATTGAATAATTCGTAAGTAGAATTGTCATTTTAGATCCCCTAATTTATAAATATTGGAACAATAAGAAATTTTTAACTATATATATACATATACTTTGTTGTGGTGTATAAAAATCATAGGAAACAAATTATAGAGTGGATCTGACAAATAATGTATTGAGAGACGACATGAGGCACAAATTCAAAAGAATATGTATTGTTCATGAAGTATTTACAGTTATGGTAAGTTTATTGATTTCCATAGTGAGGTATATTAGGGCCTAATGGTTAAGAACGTGTGTTTCCTCCTTGGAGGTCACACATTCAAATCTAGAGGGGGGTATGGTATGTACATGTCCATATACTTTAGTATTCAAATCACTACATGGAGGGGGTCCCTTGTACCACAAACAAGGGGGTCTCATACACCAATTTGGTTTTTGGCTTGGTTGTGACCTTAAAATTAGATTATTATTATTATAATATAAATGTTGATATACTAATTTTACAATTTTTCTATGTTTCTAGATGTAATATGGAGAGTATGAACAAAATCAATCTATTCAACAAAACATTGAAAATAACACAAGTACTGTATCCCTTGCAAGTGATGAAGAAATAATGCAATAAAGAAACTCGAGTAGGGATAGTAGCTCAAGCAATGAATGACGTTGAATATAATTGAATATCAAAATTTTTATATTTTGAAATGTTTTTCTCTAAAAATCAAACATTCTATTTAACGTGGACATTTTGCTCTATTTGGTATGGTAATGGGGTTAATAAATGTAACAATCATAGTTTCACATTTTGTTTATCACAAATATTTATGTGGTCCCATTTTTGTACGATAAATAGTTCCTTATTATTATATAACAAAATGAATTTATTTTCTATTGTAGTGTATGTTGTTTGTAAAACGTCTTGTTGTCAATTAAAAATATGGATGATTCATTATTGAAATGAATATATGTCTAATTAGATGATCTATTTTTAAATGATAAAATAAATTAATACAATAATTATATCCAAGCAGCCCGCAGGGGTGTAGACTGATTATCAAGTGTTGTGTAAATCGAAGGAAATATGTAAAGGAGGTCTCAAGTTTAATTCTCACCCTGATTTATCCGGAGGCGTGCTTGTGAGCGGTGAGATTCTCCCTAAGGGTTATAAGGAAATCGACAGGATTCAACCCTGTGTCACATGAGTATGCTACTGTCATCGTTACTGATTCCTATATATATATATATATATATCCAATAACATTAATTAATATATAAAAATCTATATTATTACAAAATTTATTTGATATTTTTATTAGCGTTTGAAATTTTATAAAAAATCCAATAATCAAGAAGATACATTTTTATACTTTCAAAAATATTAAATAACATACGAGGACTTATGGCACCAAAACACATCAATGCAGTTTCAATAGTGGTACACATCGATGTATTTTAAACATTGGTTTGCAATGGTACATGCTCAATATATAAGCACCAGTTCGCATGAGATTTTATCATGCACTAGTGAACCTTACATGTATCTATGCACCAATGTGTCTTACATGTATCTATGTATCAATATGGATTACATGTATACATTGACTAATGCTCCTTGTATGTATGATAAGACCAATGAAATTTTAAAAATATAAAATTTAATGCATGTAATGTGTATTTTTTCGCATGAGATTTTATCATGCACTAGTGAACCTTACATGTATCTATGCACCAATGTGTCTTACATGTATCTATGTATCAATATGGATTACATGGATTACATGTATACATTGACTAATGCTCCTTGTATGTATGATAAGACCAATGAAATTTTAAAAATATAAAATTTAATGCATGTAATGTGTATGGATGTGTATTTAATTAATGAAAAATTGATACTCATACCTATCCTAAGAACGTTAGTGTTCATTATTAAATCAACAACATTACCTTCAATGATATGATTATTGTTTTGATTATTTTTATCATTGGTGTTATTGAGATTCTATGGTGCACAAGGATATATACTACACACGTGTTTAACAATAAATAGCGCACCAGTGATTTAGATGATATGAGGCACACTAAGGAATCTTAAATAGTGATGCGCTTTGCGCTATTGTTTGTGTGGCATATTGACAAAAAAAACTCCATTAAAACCTTTAGCCATATAGATATTTTCATTATAATATTTTAAACCTCCACTAAAACCCATACAAAAACATTTTCTTTATTTAGCAGAGGTTTCTACATAAGTTCTTTTTTTCTTTTTTCCCTAAACTTGTAACCCTAAAAGCCTCCACTAAATCCTCTGCAAAAACTTGTTTTCCTTGAAGTGTTCATATCAATTATATAATATTTTAAATTTTATGGATTACTTGGGTATTCTGTTCTTCAATATTTGAAAGTGACTTCCTTAACCTTTCTCAATTTAAAAGTAGCATATTTTCTTCGATGGCGGCCCGTTGGTCTTTAATCTAAAGATCCTCAAATTTGATACGGCGGTTTTTTCCTTCTTATTACCATCATAGGTCTTTCTTAACTTCGATATAGTAAGCATAGAGAGAGATCAAAATGAAATTGAGATGTATATATTTCAATTCTAAAAGGATCCTAAGTTAATATGGATCTACGATGGTGTGTGTTTGTATTTATTAATTATCATTTGATAACTTTTTTTACATTGTAGATTTTATGTTGTTATGTTTTGAAGTAGAAGCATATATACTATGCATTTCATCTATATTGGGCTTCTATTTTTTTAATTTCTATATTGGGTTGATTTATACCATGTGCTACTGTTATAATTAAGCACAAATGTTACATATCTCATTCATACTAGGTTGTAAAATGTACTTGACCTCTCTTCATGCTATATTTTAATTATGGCTCCTCTTGAGTATCATCAAATACATCACACCTTGGTCCCTTAAAATAAACTCTAAAGTTTTATTTTTCGAGGATGCCATAACACAAACTACATTTTTTTATAAAATGTTAATTTCATATATATAGAGAAGTAGGAGGGGTTGACAATGTGATATATATTTCCTAAAATAATGAAAAAACAAAATATTAGAAATATTTTCTTGTTAATGATAGTTTTGAATAATATAACAAGTTTTAAGTACAAAATTTTCCAAAACACCTAGTAGTACTGTAAAATAATAAACTGTAAGTTGTGGAATGTTTTTAGAATTAGAAAATAATTGTGAAATTTTATTTTAGGTTAATAAGTTAAAAAATTTCCCCCAAATGGGGTGTCAGCAGGTCCCATGTGCTCAATAGAAAGGGTGGCGCCTTCTAGGCTTGTTGTGCAAGTGATCTGATTTACTATATGATTGACTAATTCGATTATGGAGCATGATGATGTTTGTGGATTTGATGATATGTTTATTTATGATTAGATCGATGCACCTTGGCATAAAAAAGCTTGGGTGCTCTTGTGCAATAGATTATGTGGACGCATGTTCACTTAGTTTTGGTTTATTTCTAGCGCACATGAAACCTTTTGTATGGAATCATAGTTTAGATGTTTAGTTTTGTTTATTTAGTTAATTTTGAATGACGTTTGTTAAACTCAATTATATCTTGCGAGCTTGAAAATTTAAGGTATTTCATGAAGTATTGATTAAGGTTTAGGTTTCTCTGCTTGTGCATGTTGGAAGGTCAATATAATGATTGGTTGTTGGTTATTTACTCTTGCGCCACTAACTATGAAAATTTTTGATTGCTTAGAATTTGTTACTCCTCCTGCCTTGAATATAAAATAAGTTGAATGTTTTATGCCTTATATTATTTCATTTCATGATTGATTAGTTATTAAAATTCTCTTGCGCCTGGGATTTTATGATGTGCGAATGGTTATCAGAACACTATTGCATTATTGAGTATAGTTGATGTCATTGATTTAACATAGCTAGTTGGGACTCGATTGTGTTAGTGGGATGTAGACACCTCCTTGTTCCTCAGAACAATCGCCATCCTTGAGACCTTAAATGGTCAAAATTGACGGGAAACTGGGCTTGAGCATTGCTTATGTGTCTTGGAGGTCCTGACCATTGTAGGGTAGGATGGGCGAGTAGGCATTTATATTCTTTATCAAAGTAATGTTCGTAATTTTTCTTCCAGCTTCTTGATGTGTTATTATGCTATTTGTTTTATGTTTGTGTGAAACATGAAATTCATTCATTATGATATTGTCAAGTTGTGTAGCTACGAATTATTATCGATGTTATTGCCCTCTTGTTTAAAAATAAAAAGGGAGAAAATTTTTACCTTATATACATCATTTGTGTCATAACATTTGGGGTCGTTACATATGGTATCAGATCCAGGTTCAACCTTGCGACTGTGGATAGCCACTCCTTCCACTGAATTAATCCCTTGATTTATACTGAGTGTTAATTGAATTATTAACATATCCTTGCAGTAATCACGGTTAGAGGATGCAATAGAGATTCGTGATGTGGTACCAGGGGAGGATGCATGATCCCTCCAGTGGCACCCATGCCAGAGGGGTCCAACCCCAAAGGATAAGAATAAGTCATGAGCATGAGTGTATTCCTACGAGGGGTGGATTGGGTGTGATAGGGTCCTTCCAGGGAAATGTCAGAGGCCTTGACTAACCGTCTATGTTGAAATAACACCATGCTGATTGTACTCCTGAGGGTCCGTAGTGTGCCCCAACTATTACTGGTATCTTTCATGTAAAATGCAAGAGGGTTAAGTTCCCGAGTCCATGAGTTCCACATACGGCTCAATCGTTGATGCATGGATGGAGATCCAAGAGATGTGCTTTACACTTCATGATTTTAACCTCCAACATGAAGGTCCGCATAGGCGGTCTTCAACTAAAGGGGAACACTCTTCTATGTAGGAAGACACTCCTATGTCAACTAAGCATGGTCGTCAAAGCCATTTTAGGGGAATGGTTCGAGGAACGATTCTAGGAGAAGTAATTGACAGAGGAATTCATTGAGTGCCATCTCGATGAGTTCAGCGTCTTATGATAGGGTGGTCATATGGTGCTAGATTATGAGATCAGATTTATGGAGCTACTTCAATATGCCCCGCATATGAACATGAAGAAGATAGGAATCAACAAGTTCATGACCAGAATTAACTCCAACTTTCATGCTAAGGTGAGGATATAATGCCTCATACATTGCATAATGCAGTCCAATAGGCCTCTTAGATAAGGAAGATTTTATCGCAGGAATCTAGGAAGGACTCCTACAAGACCTTCTAGACTGAAAACATCTTATGTGAAACAACATTAGATGTCAGCCAGATAAGATATCTTGGTATCAAGATACATCTAAAGGACCCTTGATCACAACAAATTGATGATAGTTTCCTCAACAGAGGGCTCCTTACAGAGGACCACCGCATTCACGACAACACAGCTAGCAACTGTCATTAGGATTGTCAGTAGAATAGACCAGGATCTTAGGTTGGTGGGCCAAGAAATTCTATTACAGAGATAGGATTTATGGACCAGAGGTGGGCGATGGAAATTTGGAGAGTCACCTTACCAACAAGACTGTCCAGTTGAATGGGCCACAATGGCTGAGTCAATAGGACACACTACCATGGCAGAGATGGTGAAGGGCCATAGGATTCATGACCCTGATAAATAATCGTCGGGTTGAGCACCAGTCCACTGTGCTTGAGGCGTCAGGTGCCATTGCCAAATGTACTTTTAGTATTTGTTATATCCTGGTACTATAGAGATATCTAATTCTAGTATCGCACTGAAGGCATTTGGTTAAGGGCTTCAACAGGAAGAGTTTAGATTCATTGATTTGTCTTTAGGTACTAGCCAAATGGTTGCAGGAAGGGGTATGAACTGTTGCTTTAACCCAGGGATAGTGTAATGAAGTCTGACCTACATCATGATATTAAGATCTTATGACGACATGATTGGTATGGACTGGTGGGAATCACGTCATGC
This sequence comes from Picea mariana, assembly GCA_032191745.1. NCBI lineage: Eukaryota > Viridiplantae > Streptophyta > Pinopsida > Pinales > Pinaceae > Picea > Picea mariana. The sequence continues at coordinate 112,677 of JASDQU010243891.1, forward strand.
GATACTCAATGGTAAGATGAGGTGGATGAGTTGGAACTTCGATGAAGGACAAAGAAGTGTGAGTGTAGGAAGAAAACGAGGATTATCCTGGAGGTTCATTTCTTCCCTACATCTACAAAGAGCATGCACAGGGATGAAAGTTATATGCATACTTAGCGTCGAACGTCAAGGGCGTGAGGAAGCATTAGAAAACCTTCCGTTAGTATGAGAGTTTGCACATGTAATTCCCAGAATAATTACCAAGTGTGTCGCCCGAAGCCAAGATGGAATTTACTATCGACCTAAAACTTGGAACTGAACTGATGGAAAGAAAGCCTTATTGGATGTCGACCCCTAAGTTACAAAAGTTGAATGTGGAACTAAAGAAGTTGTTGGACCTAGGACTTATACGTCCAAGTGTATCTCCTTGGAGTGCTCCTGTTAATTTCATACGGGAGAAGGATGGGTCATGGAGACTCTTCATAACTACCAAAGAGTATTCCTTGATGACATTTGATATTTTCTTGGGTGACGAAAGATCAATATGAACTTTTATGCTTGGTACTATAGGTTGTGAGACAACAATTATGAGAAATGGTCCCAAAGCTATTGAGGATTCATTTCTTAGGGAATATTGTCTCCAACGAAGGCATAGTTGTGGATCCAATGAAGGTAGAGGGTATTGTGGAGTGGCATGTGAAAAAAAATGTCCCAAAAGTGCGTAGCTTCATGGGTTTAGTGGTATATTATCGACGTTTCATTGAGGGTTCTTCGAAGATAGAAAATCTGGTTATAGAATTGCAGAAGAAGAACAAGAAGTTTGTGTGGAACAAGAAATGCGCAAAAGAATTTTGAAGGCTCAAGGAGTTGTTGAAGACAATGGAAATACTAAAATTCCTTGGCGTGGATGAGGGATTCTTGGTATGCACTTACACATCCAAGGAAGGCTTAGACAGAGTCTTGAGGCAAGATGGTCGAATAATCACTTACATCTCGAGGAAGTTAATGAAACATGAGGAGAACTATGCGACACATGATTGTAGTTGTTAGACATCATGTATGCCTTGAGATTCTGGGAACACTACCTGATTGGAAGGTAATTCGAACAAAAAAATGGACCACTGTGGTTTACAACACCTTTTTATGAAAAATGACTTGAACGTGTTGCAAGGGCGTTGGTCAGAACTGTTTATTGATTACGATTTTGAGATTTCCTACTTAATAGGAACAATGAAATGGGTGGTAGACGCATTGAGAATGAGACCACGCATATTTTTAGTGATACCTCTTCAAACAAATATATGTGAAAAAATTCCAACTACAACACGACACTAACTGGTATAAAGAGGGTAATGACATTTTCAGGAAAGCCACCATGTTGGTACCCATTTGAGGGATAATGTGGAGAACGATGGATCTTTGAGATATAATAACCAGATTTACTTACAACCCAATGACGAAGTGAGAATTTTTATCTTATGTGAAGATCATAGACAGTGTACATGGCTCATCCAGGAGTCATGAAGATTATGACAGGCCTTAAGCCCTTATTATCTTGGAAGGGATAAAGGCGGACATTGTCAACTGTGTGGCGAGATTTTTATAAGGTTGGCAGGTGATGGTTGAACATAGACACTTGACAATATTTCTATGGCCACACGCTATACTAGAATCGAATGGGAGGTCATTTCGATGAAATTCATTGGGGAAATTACCAATGACGGCAACAATGCATGACTTGAATTGTCTTGATAGTTGACACTTTGACGAAGAGTTCACATTTTTCCTTGTGTGTACACATCAGGAGCTAGGTATAGATAGAGTTATATCAACAATATTTGAGACTTCTAAGCATTCCAAAAGGATCATATCCAATCGAGGATCGATGTTTACATGACGATTTTGGACTAGTTTCCAAGGGGCCTTAGGAAACCCACTTAACTTTAGTACTGCATATCACCCAAAGGTAGACAAACATATAGAATGAATGAACCAAACTTTGGAATGTTTTGTTTTATATGTGTATGTTCGACCAACAAAAACATTGGGAATAGTTCTTCCCACTAGTAGAGTTGGATTCCAACAACAATTATCAAAGCACCATTAAGATGGCGCCATTTGATATTCCTTATGGGCGACCATGCCATACACCTTTGAGGTGGGATCGACTTGAGGATAGGGTCCTGGTAGGACCCAAAGTAATCCAAGAATTAGAAGAATGATTGCAAAACAATAAGAAAAAGGGATGGAAGAAGCACAAGATTTACAGAAGGGTTTGTGGATGCGCATCACGTTGACCATAATTATGAAGGGCCTAACAACTAATCATGCCTCATTCTTTGAGGTGTTGCATGATGTTTATCTTATGTCCATGTGTAAATTCAGTCCACTGGTCCTACGCATGAGATTGATTGAGTTATTGGTGGATGTTGGGCAGGGTGCACTCACGACAGAACTAATCTGCTTTCTCAACCGTTGCATTTGACAGTGTTGGCCCTTGACCCAGTTTTGGGAGATTCTTGGTCATGTTGACCTATTTTGAACTTTGACAGCCTGTCGAAGGAGGAGCATAAGATAGATCGAAGATCACCAGATCTCGGCCCCCTTTTGGGTCCTTTTGGGTTTTTGTGAATATGTAATGGGATTGGGATGTCGACCCATGGGTTTTACCCATGCTTAGGCCTACTTTGTAACGTATAAATAGATATCTAGGCATATATAGGCATAGATTGACATCTATGTGATGTGTTCTAAGTGCAAGTAAGGTATGTAAGTTATTTGTGCATGATTGTAAGAGACTTGCAGAGCTAAGTGCAAGTGGTTGTAACAGACGGTGGAAGATTGTGTGTTGTAACGCAAGGAAGAAGGATCTAGTGAGTAACGAAAATATTTTGTCCTATGCAAAGTAGGGTTTTAATGGCTCTGTGCTTGTAACCGATTGATTGAAGACAAGAAAGAAGAAGAGTTGGTGGGTGTATCCCCAAGGTGGGGGTGAACCACGTAAAAACTATGTTGTTATGCTTTGTGCTTGTTCTGATGCATTTATATGTTATTTTAGAAGTTCTTAGATATGATTAGATAGATATGCTTATGCTTAGTGCTGATGATGTGTAGAATGTTAGATCTGTTATATATGAATATGCTCAATGCTTGATCTACCAAATCTGAACTATTTTACCTATGCTAAGTGCTTGAATACACTAGATCATTATAAATGTTGTGAAGCTCTGTTTTATTAGTGAAGTGGTTATTGATTCCATATTGTGGAACTGATGGTGCTAAGTTCTTTATTAAGTATTGTAATCACATATCTGTGTCCCAACTAAGGTTGTAGACACTTGAGTCTTGCAACCACCCCTTCCTCTACCTCGGGTGAGACTTCATCTGCTTCATAGGTGTTGCCGAAAGGGTCGGTAGTTAGGGTTTTGTTGGTGCATTGTTGTATTGTTGAACCCTGGGTCTGCCCTTGTGCCAACAAATGGTTCTGTTGCTGGTAACTAAAAATGTGATTGTTGCGAATTGAGAAAAAAGAAGCTTAGTGCAAAGATCTATCCTGAAACTATGAAAGCTCCATGTGTATATCTGTTTCTCTAGTGCACAATCTGTTACTTGACCTGTGAAGATTTGTACAGAGAAAAGAGGTCATATATGAAGAAAAGAGGTAATATATGTAAGCTCTATGCTTTGATAAAGGTAAGAATAGTAGAACAATTCTAGATCTGAAAGCTTTGTGTTATGTAAAAGTAAGATAAGTAAAAAAAAAAATTCTAGAGTATGGATCTAGGTATGCTTGATAGATTCTGTCCTAGCTTCAAAACTAGGGAACTAATAAATGAAAGAATGTTTGATATGAGTAGATCTGATAAGAACAGTGAAATATATGTTATAACTATACATAGAAAGAATGTTTGGACTAACAAATGCATGCAGGATCCTAGAAAGAATTTATTGCAGCTTAGCTCCTATGATCCTATCGCGTAGTACAGGAGAATTTGGGGATCATTTAAAAGAAAGAGAGTCTTAACCCTCTATTACAGTTGCAGAAAACCAGGACATATTGGTAAAGAATGCCCTGGGATAAGACCTCATTGTCTTTATTGCAAAGCTATGGACCATGATGTGTTGGATTTCCCTAGAATGATTGCTAAGCTTGAAAGTATGAATATAAGACAAGGAAACCCTGAGGCAGATCCATAAAATAAGGCTATGGAAGAACCCTAGAAACAATCAGAGAAAGTATTGTTACAGATGAGACAAACCTTGAATGACCACCGACATGTTATATTATCAGAGATCTTTAAAGACAAGGAATGCATCAAAGAAAGAATAGGAGACTTTGACATTGACTATGTTCTAGAGGAGGAAACATAGGTAAATATCATGACAGAGAGAACTTTAGAAGCTATAGGAAGGCCTTATATGATTCCTTCATTAGGAGGAATAGGTTTATTCAGAGGAAAACTAGTAAACATATGTGGAAAACTCACTCAGATATCTATGACTGCCAACAAAACTTTGACAGAAGAAGATTTTGAGATTATTCAATTTATTGAGGACAACGCCTCGTTTACCATGTTACTAGGGAAACCTTGGATTGAAAAATATCAAGACAGATGAAAAGAAGAAGAATAAGTTTTAGAACAAAAGAAACAAGACTTAAAAGATTTCATGACTAGAAGGATCACATATTTGATTGAAGATCACAAGAAAAGATCGAAGCTATTTGACACTAAAGATACATATGTTGATGCTGTAAGAACACTAGAGGACTCACAAAAGATTGAAGTACATATCCTAGACAAAGAAGAAGTATTACCCCTGAGTCTTAGGAAAGAAACTCAACAATGCACAGTGACTATGTCAAAAGACGATAAGAATCAGAATGAGAAAAGGACCACCGAGACGAAGATCACTGGGAAGAAATATATAAAGCTAAGTAAGAAGAGAACTAATATTGAAAATTTACAGAAGGTTCCAGAGGGAACTTCTTAGAAAGAAAAATGGCAGATTTGGAGCTTCGTCGGGATATCAGAACAACGACACATGCAACTTCACCATGGCGAAGCAATATAGTCGTTGGGACTAATATATCGATTCTATTTCCACTCTGAATGGGTTGGAAAGAATTTATATCTTGACACCAGACCATTGGACAACTCCATAATAGATAGAACAAGAGTTAATGAGGCTTCATACCCATTACAAGAAACCATTGCCGAGTTGCCTATTTATCTCATCGCACCATGCACGGAGAACACTTTTTCTAAATGAGAATTTGAGTCCACAGACTAAGTGAATTGTATACAATGGTCATTGCGCTCTTGTTCTTTATTCTAGTGTAGTGTCTAAATTCATCATGACCTCGATAATTTTTAATCCCGAGCACGTATGTTCGACTAGCTTACCACAATTGAAGAATCCGTAACATAAGTGTGCCTCGACTAGATGACTAATAGAGTCATGTTGGAAAGAGGAGTGTCTACAGGTGTACAAGAAACATCGACGAGAGAGTTGCCAGCCTCTCCATCCATTTCTCAAGCTGGACCATCTCGACCAGTAGATGAAAAGTGAACTAGACATAGGGATGACCTCACGAATGCTAAGTTGATTCTGAGCATATTACCCACCTATCTACCACCCTTGAGAGGTGTTGTAAATCGTGAAAGTGTACCTAGAGACTTTGAGCACCCCTTGGTCACTACGTACCTCTCGAAGGGGATACGCATAGTTCACACAAATCAAGAAAAGATTGCAGCGTTGGAGTTTAGCGACTTCAACCTTGGTGACAGGAAGGCCTATAAAATCCTTGCTCCACATAAGTACCTGACTAGAACAAAGGGAAATAATTCGAAGATTGTCCCTCAGTCATGGACCCAGAACCTCGCATAGTCCACCTTGCTGAACATTATGAAGATTCCACACTTCAGGCAACACCAGGAGGTGAATGTATGTGTCAAATTGTTGTTTTCTTGTTACCATGGAGGTTATCTATGGTTAAATTGTCGCATAATAGTGGATCTGACATTGATAAATTGGATCACGGGCTTGAGTATGAAAGGCCCTGACCCAAAGGGTTTCTACCCTGGAAAGACCGCGGATTGTTCTCTTACCCAGAAGATTAAAGATACTTATGGAGATGTCTAGAAGGACATGTGAGGCTACAAGGTAGCTTCTATCCAAAGTGGTGTAGTGCACCTTGCCTGTCAATTAATTGTAGGGAAGTTAGTACGCAAGAATCGACCAACCCAAGTCATTGGTTTCGTTGTCAACCTCACATGGAAGTGCACAGAAGGACTTCCAATTAATTGGGTGAAGTACTTGGTAAACCAACTATAACTCAACTGTAGAGAAGCGCAAGATCAAGGATACAAATTCCACTTCAGCTCACTATTGATCCTGATCACTTTCGTCGGCTAGGATATGCCGGAAGGTGCGAACTTCCCGAACATTTTTAATCCCTAATATTGGCTCATTAGCCCTTAATTGGGGCATATTACATTAGTAATGTTATTTTATTTATGTCGGCTTGATTCCCTTAGTTGTAATTATACCTCCTAGTCTCCTATATATACCAAGGAGACATTTTTATTTGGAATCATCTTGTACTTGAACATTTATGTGGGGTAAAAGGAGGTTTCCCCCTCAAAGAGGATTATTATCTGAAATTATCTCTTTTTCAAGGATTTGAGTACTTATTCTAGGGTTTTTCTATGCTATATTGATATTTGGTTCTTAACATATGGTATTAGAGCTCAAGGTCTTGGGGTTTCACTGTTGCATCTGAGACACCTTGGAATTTTTTCTATAACATTTCCTATACAAAGTTTCATAAGAAATGTCTTAGAGGATATTTAGTAGATGGATCAAGGTACGTTGGGTTCAAATTTCATCTCTTGAGGCCTTATACTTTCGGAGATACATCATGTGCAAGATAGGGTTCTCGAATCATCCTGAACTAAGTCATTGCATAATTTTCGCTATAAATTTTTTTTTCTGTAACCTTTTAGATCCTGAACTTCGGAAGATATTCACAGAAATTAGTAAGGTATATGTGGTAAAAATTTCATCTTATGGGTCATCTTACATTTGTAGATACACCCTGTGTAAGATAGGATATCTGACTAGTCCTATTGACTAGTCTCAAAAAGGTGTTCCAGGTAAAATAATCATAAATTCTTCTTCGAGTATCCAAATTGAGTGAGACTAGTTTCATTGGATAGTGGATAGTCTGTAGTATTTATGGTACACATTTAAGAATTTCATATCAATTATTTTGTGCGGGGCATGCTATACAAGTGAGATCTCCTGGAAAGGCCAAAAGTCAGCAAGTTGTGGGGAAGTTACTGTAAATTACACTTGGCACATCCAATTTTGGATCAGACTTATGGCATTGCAGAGAAGAAATATCAAATAACTAAAAAAAAGAAAGTTTCATACCCAGAAGGGACAAAACTTGGGAGATACAACAGATTAAAGATTGCCTATCACAACCACCTCAAAATCAAGGTTCAAAAGTGATACCTGGCCAACATGCCACCCAAAAAGGGAACTTCTACACCAAATAAGACTCCAGGCAATCCTACTTGCACTCTTGATGAAGGTGAAGAAATGCATAGGGACATAAATGATTTACAAAATAAGACAATAAAAAATGATGAAGTATAAGAGATGATGGATTCAACAGAAGCTAAGTTTGAGGCAATAAATACTAAGATGGACGCCTTAAAAGGGGATATCATGGAAGTATTGAAAAATTTTGTAACATAGAGGACACCTGAAAGTGAAAATTCATCCCATGAAATTCATGATGGGGACATAAGGAAGGTGAATCAAGAATGGAGAAACTCTAACCTTGGGTTGAAGACCAACCACGTTCCTAAGATCAATATGAGGAAGTTTGATGGCAAGGACCCTATCACATGAATACTTCAGATGGAGCAATTCTTTGATCTACATAATGTGCCACATACACAAAAAGTACAAATTGCTTCTTTATATTTAGAACCCAATCAATTTGTATGGTATAGATGGCTTTTTTCTCGCAAATAACTTGTCACTTGGACAATTTTCATGGAAGAAATGATAGCACACTATGAGGATACAAGGAACAATACCTTCTTTAGCCAATTGATAAATATCAAGCAAAAGGGTCCAGCTACAAAGCACATTGAAGACTTCCAAAGATTGAATATAAAGGTAACATATATTCCAGATGAGCACTTGATTGATGTATTCATAGGAACTTTAAGAGATAACATTCAACATGAGGTTCTCCTTTGGGAACCCAAATAATTGGAGAACGCATTTAGGGTGGCAAGAAATGTTGAAAGAAAAAATATGGCTATGGCTACTAGAAGGACCAATCCTAACATCCATAGAGAGAATAATGATCCTTCTTGTGAAACACCTCAACCTACAAGGTTGAAACTTCAA
>JASDQU010243891.1:166624-179665 GCA_032191745.1 Picea mariana
TTTCAATAGTGGTACAAATTGATGTATTTTAAACATTGGTTTGCAATGGTACATGCTCAATATATAAGCACCAGTTCGCATGAGATTTTATCATGCACTAGTGAACCTTACATGTATCTATGCACCAATGTGTCTTACATGTATCTATGCATCAATATGGATTACATGTATACATCGACTAATGCTCCTTGTATGTATGATAAGACCAATGAAATTTAAAAAATAGAAAATTTAATGCATGTAATGTGTATCGATGTGTATTTAATTAATGAAAAATCGATACTCATACCTATCCTAAGCACATTAGTGTTCATTATTACATCCACACCATTACCTTCAAGGATATGATTATTGTTTTGACTATTTTTATCATTGGTGTTATTGAGATTCTGTGGTGCACAAGGATATATACTACACACGTGTTTAACAATATATAGCGCACCAGTGATTTAGATGATATGAGGCACACTAAGGAATCTTAAATAGTGATGCTCTTGCGCTATTGTTTGTGTGGCATATTGACAAAAAAACCTCTATTAAAACCTTTATCCATATAGATATTTTCATTATAATATTTTAAACCTTCACTAAAACCCATACAAAAACCTTTTCTTTATTTAGCAGAGGTTTCTACATAAGTTCTTTTTTTCTTTTTTCCCTAAACTTGTAACCCTAAAAGCCTCCACTAAATCCTCTGCAAAAACTTGTTTTCTTTGAAGTGTTCATATCAATTATATAATATTTTAAATTTTATGGATTACTTGGTTTTTTCCTTCTTATTACCATCATAGGTCTTTCTTAACTTTGATATATTAAGCATAGAGAGATCAAAATGAAATTGAGATGCATATATTTCAATTCTAAAAAGATCCTAAGTTAATATGGATCTACGATGGTTTGTGTTTGTATTTATTAATTATCATTTGATAACTTTTTTTACATTGTAGATTTTATGTTGTTATGTTTTGAAGTAGAAGCATATATACTATGCATTTCATCTATATTGGGGTTCTATTTTTTTAATTTCTATATTGGGTTGATTTATACCATGTGATACTGTTATAATTAAGCACAAATGTTACATATCTCATTCATACTAGGTTGTAAAATGTACTTGACTTCTCTTCATGCTATATTTTAATTATGGCTCCTCTTCAGTACCATCAAATACATCACACCTTGGTCCCTTAAAATAAACTCTAAAGTTTTATTTTTCGAGGATGCCATAACACAAACTACATTTTTTTATAAAATGTTAATGTCATATATATAGAGAAGTAGGAGGGGTTGACAATAAGATATATATTTCCTAAAATAATGGAAAAACAAAATCTTAGAAATATTTTCTTGTTAATGATAGTTTTGAATAATATAACAAGTTTTAAGTACAAAATTTTCCAAAACACCTTGTACTATAAAATAATAAACTGTAAGTTGTGGAATGTTTTTAGAATTAGAAAATAATTGTGAAATTTTCTATTAGGATAATAAGTTAAAAATTTTCCCCCAAATGGGGTGTCAGCAGGTCCCATGTGCTCAATAGAAAGTGTGGCGCCTTCTAGGCTTGTTGTACAAGTGATCTGATTTACTATATGATTGACTAATTCGATTATGGAGCATGATGATGTTTGTGGATTTGATGATATGTTTATTTATGATTAGATCGATGCACCTTGGCATAAAAAGGCTTGGGTGCTCTTGTGCAATAGATGATGTGGAAACATGTTCACTTAGTTTTGGTTTATTTCTAGTGCACATGAAACCTTTTGTATGGAGTCATAGTTTAGATGTTTAGTTTTGTTTATTTAGTTAATTTTGAATGACGGTTGTTAAACTCAGTTATATCTTGCGAGATTGAAAATTTAAGGTATTGTATGAAGTATTCATTAAGGTTTAGGTTTCTCTTCTTGGGCATGTTGGAAGGTCAATATAATGATTGGTTGTTGGTTATTTACTCTTGTGCCACTAACTATGAAAATTTATGATTGCTTAGAATTTGTTACTCCTTGTGCCTTGAATATAAAATAAGTTGAATGTTTTATGCCTTATATTATTTCATTTCATGATTGATTAGTTATTAAAATTCTCTTGCGCCTGGGATTTTATGATGTGCGAATGGTTATCAGAACACTATTGCGTTATTGATTATAGTTGATGTCATTGATTTAACATAGCTAGTTGGGACTCGATTATGTTAGTGGGATGTAGACGCCTCCTTGTTCCTCTGAACAATCGCCAGCCTTGAGACCTTAAATGGTCAAAATTGATGGGAAACTGGGATTGAGCGTTGCTTATGTATCTTGGAGGTCCTAACCATTGCAGGGTAGGATGGGCGAGTAGGCATTTATATTCTTTATCGGAGTAATGTTCGTAATTTTTCTTCCAGCTTCTTGATGTGTTATTATGCTATTTGTTTTATGTTTGTGTGCAATGTGAAATTCGTTCATTGTGATATTGTCGAGTTGTGTAGCTACGAATTATTATCGATGTTATTGCCCTCTTGTTTAAAAATAAAAAGGGAGAAATTTTTTACCTTAGGTACATCATTTGTGTCATAATGTTCGGGGTCGTTACATATGGTATCGGATCTAGGTTCAACCTTGGGACTATGGATAACCACTCCTTCCACTGAATTAATCCCTTGATTTATACTGAGTGTTAATTGAATTATTAACCTATCCTTGCAGTAATCACGGTTAGAGAACGCAATAGAGATTCGTGACGTGGTACCAAGGTAGGATGCATGATGCCTCTAGTGGAACCCATGCTAGAGAGGTCCAACCCCAAAGGATAAGAAAAATTCATGAGCATGAGCGTATTCCCACGAGGGATGCACTGGGTGTGACAGGGTCCTTCCAGGGAAATGTCAGAGGCCTTGACTAACCGTCTATGTTGAAATAACACCATGATGCTTGTACTCTTGAGGGTCCACAGTGTGCCCCAACTAGTACTGATATCTTTCATGTAAAATGCGAGAAGGTTAAGTTCCTGAGTCCATGAGTTCCACATATGGCTCAGTCATTGAGGCATGGATGGAGATCCAAGAGATGTGCTTTATGCTTCATGATTTTAACCTCCAGCATGAAGGTATGCATAGCCGGTCTTCAACTAAAGGGGAACACTCTTCTATGGAGGAAGACACTCCTATGTCAACTAAGCATGGTCATCAAATCCGTGTTAGGGGAGTGGTTCGAGGAACGATTCTAGGAGAAGTAATTGATAGAGGAATTCATTGAGTGCCAACTCAATGAGTTCAGCGTCTTACGACAGGGTGGTCATATGGTGCTAGATTATGAGATCAGATTTATGGAGCTACTTCAGTATGCCCCGCATCTGAAAATGAAGAAGCTAGGAATAAACAAGTTCATGACCATACTTAACTCCAGCTTTCATGCGAAGGTGAGGATATAATGGCTCATACATTGCACAATGTAGTCCAATAGGCCTCTTAGATAAGGAAGATTTTATCGCGGGAATCTGGGAAGGACTCCTACAAGACCTTCTAGACTGAAAACATCTTATGCACAACAACATTAGATGTCAGCTAGATAAGACATATTGGTATCAAGATACATCTAAAGGACCCTTGATCACAACAACTTGATGATATGTTCCTCAACATAGGGCTCCTTATAGGGGACCACCGCATTCGCGACAACACCGCTAGCAACCGTCATTAAGATTTTCAGTAGAATAGACCAAGATCTTAGGTTGGTGAGCCAAGAAATTCTATTACGGGGCCAGGATTTCTGGACCGGAGGTGGGCGATGGAAATTTGGAGAGTCACCTTACCAACAAGACTGTACCGTTGAATGGGCCACAACGGTTGAGTCAATAGGAAACACTACCATGGCAGAGATGGGGAAGGCCCATAGGATTCATGACCCTGATAAATAACTGTCAGGCCAAGCACTAGTCCACTGTGCTTGAGGCGTCAGGTGCCATTTCCAAATGTACTTTTAGTATTTGTTATATCTTGGTGCTATAGAGATCTCTAATTCTAGTACCGTGCTGAAGGGATTTCGATAAGGGCTTCAACAAGAAGAGTTTATATTCATTGATTTGTCTTCAGGTACTAGACAGATGGTTGGAGGAAGGGGTATGAGTTGTTGCTTTAACCCAAGGATAGTGTAATGAATTCTGACCTACGTCACGATATTAAGATCTTATGAGGACATGATTGGTATGGATTGGTGGGAATCGTTTGATGAGATACTCAATGGTAAGATGAGGTCGTTGAGTTGGATCATCGATAAAGGACAAAGAAGTGTGAGTGTAGGAAGAAAACAAGGATTATCCTCGAGGTTCATTTCTTCCCTACAGCTACAAAGAGCATGCACAAGGATGAAATTTATATGCATACTTAGCGTCAAATGTCAAGGGTGTGAGGAAGGATTAGAAAACCTTCTGTTAGTATGAGAGTTTGCAGATGTAATTCCTAGAAGAATTACCAAGTGTGTCACCCGAAGCCAAGATGGAATTTACCATTGACCTAAAACTTGGAACTGAACCGATGGAAAGAAATCCTTATCGGATGTTGACCCCTAAGTTACAGAAGTTGAATGTGGAACTAAAGGAGTTCTTGGACCTAGGACTTATACGTCCAAGTGTATCGCCTTGGAGTGCTCCTGTTAATTTCATATGGGGGAAGGATGGGTCATGGAGACTCTTCCTGACTACCAAAGAGTATTCCTTGATGACATTTGATATTTTCTTGGGTGACGGAAGATCAAGATGAAATTTTATGCTTGGTACTACTGGTTGTGAAAGAACAATTATGAGAAATGGTCACAAAGCTATTGAGGATTCATTGGTTAGGGAATGTTGTCTCCGACAAAGGCATAGTTGTGGATTCAACAAAGGTAGAGGCTATTGTGGAGTGGCATGTGAAAAAAAATGTCCCAAAAGTGTGTAGCTTCATGGGTTTAGCGGGATATTATTGACAATTCATTAAGGGTTCTTCGAAGATATAAAATCTAGTTATAGAATTGCAGAAGAAGAACAAGAAGTTTGTGTGGAATGAGAAATGCACAGACGAATTTTTAAGGCTCAAGGAGTTGTTGAAGACAATGGAAATACTAAAAGTCCTCGACGTGGATGAGGGATTCTTGGTATGCACTTACACATCCAAGGAAGGCTTAGACAGAGCCTTGAGGCAAGACGGTCGAATAATCACTTACATCTCGAGGAAGTTAATGAAACATGAAGAGAACTATGCGACACATGATTTCAGTTGTTAGACATCATGTATGCCTTGAGATTGTGGGAACACTACCTGATTGGATGGTAATTCAAACAAAAAAATGGACCACTGTGGTTTACAACACCTTTTTATGAAAAATGATTTGAACGCGTTGCAAGGGCGTTGGTCAGAACTGCTTATTGATTACAATTTTGAGATTTCCTACTTAACAAGAACAATGAAATGGGTGGTAGACACATTGAGAATGAGACCACGCATATTTTTAGTGATACCTCTTCAAACAAATCTATGTGAAAAGATTCCAACTACAGCATGACACTAACTGGTATAAAGAGGGTAATGACATTTTCAGGAAAGCCACCATGTTGATACCAATTTGAGGGATAATGTGGACATCGACGGATCTTTGAGATATAATAACTAGATTTACTTACAACCCAATGACGAAGTGAGAATTTTTGATCTTATGTGAAGATCATAGATAGTGTACATGGCTCATCTAGGAGTCATGAAGATGATGACAGGCCTTAAGCCCTTATTATCTTGGAAGGGATAAAGGCGGACATTGTCAACTATGTGGTGATATGTTTATAAGGTCGGTAGGTGATGGTTGAACATAGACACTCGACAAGATTTCTATAGCCACACGCTATACTAGAATCGAATGGGAGGTCATTTCAATGAAATTCATTGGGGAAATTGCCAATGACGGCAACGATGCACAACTTGAATTGTCTTGATAGTTGACACTTTGACGAAGAGTTCAGATTTTTCCTTGTGTGTACACATCAGGCACCAAGTATAGATAGAGTTATATCAACAAGATTTGAGACTTCTAAGCATGCCAAAAGGATCATATCTGATCGAGGATCGATGTTTACATGATGATTTTGGAGTAGTTTCCAAGGGGCCTTAGGAAACCCACTTAACTTTAGTAACGCATATCACTCGAAGGTAGACGAACATATCGAATGAACAAACCAAACTTTGGAATGTTTTGTTTCATATGTGTATGTTCGACCAACAAAAACATTGGGAATAGTTCTTTCCATTGGTATAGTTGGCTTCCAACAACAATTATCAAAGCACCATTAATATGGCGCCATTTGAGATTCCTTATGGGCGACCATGCCATACACCTTTGAGGTGGGATCAACTTGAGGATAGGGTCCTGGTAGAACCCAAAGTGATCCAAGAATTAGAAGAATGATTGCAAAACAATAAGAAAAAGGGATGGAAGAAGCACAGGACCGATCTGCTTTCTCAACCGTTGCATTTGGCAGTGTTGGCCCTTAACCCAGTTTTGGGAGATTCTTGGTCATGTTGACCTATTTTGAACTTTGACAGTTTGTTTAAGGAGGAGCACAAGATAGAGCAAAGATCACCGGATCTCAACCCACTTTTGGGTCCTTTTGGGTTTTTGGAAATATGTAATGGGATTGGGATGTCGACCCATGGGTTTTACCCATGATTAAGCCTACTTTGTAATGTATAAATAGATATCTAGGCATCTATATGCATAGATTTACATCTATGTGATGTGCGCTAAGTGCAAGTAAGGTATGTAAGTGATTTGTGCATGACTGTAAGAGACTTGCAGAGCTAAGTGCTAGTGGTTGTAACAGGCGGTGGAAGATTGTGCATTGTAACGCAAGGAAGAAGGATCTAGTGAGTTGTGCAAATCTTTTGTCCTATGCAGAGTAGGGTTTTGATGGCTCTGTGCTTGTAACCAATTGATTGAAGACAATAAAGAAGAAGAGTTGGTGGGCATAACCCCAGGGTGGGGGTGAACCACATAAACACTATGTTTTTATGCTTTGTGCTTGTTCTGATGCATTTATATGTTATTTTATAAGTGCTTAGAGATGATTAGATAGATATGCTTATGCTTAGTGCTAATGATGTGTAGAATGTTAGATCTATTATATATGAATATGCTCAATGTTTTATCTACCAAATCTGAACTATTTTACCTATGCTAAGTGCTTGAATATGCTAGATCATTGTAAATGATGCGAAGCTCTATTTTATCAGTGAAGTGGTTATTGATTCCATATTGTGGAACTAACAGTGCTAAGTTATTTATTCAGTATTGTAATCACATATCTGTGTCCCATATAAGGTTGTGGACACTTGAGTCTTGCAACCACCCCTACCTCTACCTCGGGTGAGACTTCATCGGCTTCATAGGTGTTGCTGAAAGGGCCGATAGTTAGGGTATTGTTGGTGTGTTGTTGTATCGTTGAACCCTGGGTCTTCCCCTATGCCAACAAATGGTTCTGTTGCTGGGAACTAAAAATGTGATTGTTGTGAACTAAGAAAAAAGAAGCTTAGTGCAAAGATCTATCCTGAAACTATGAAATCTCCATGCGTATATCTGTTTCTCTAGTGCGCAATCTGTTACTTGACCTGTGAAGCTTTTTACCGAGAAAAGAGGTCATATCTGAAGAAAAGAGGTAATATCTGTAAGCTTTGTGCTTTGATAAAGGTAAGAATAGTAGAAAAATTCTAGATCTAAAAGCTTTGTGCTATGTAAAAGTAAGATAAGTAATTTTTTTTTTCTAGAGTATGGATCTAGGTATGCTTGATAGATTATGTCCTAGCTTCAAAACTAGAGAACCAATAAATGAAAGAAGGTTTGATATGAGTAGATCTGATAAGAATAGTGAAAGATATGTTATAACTATGCATAGAAAGAATGTTTGGACTAACAAATGGATGCAGGATCCTAGAAAGAATTTATTGCAGGTTAGCTCCTATGATCCTAGCGTGTAGTACAGGAGAAGATGGGGATCATTTAAAAGAAAGAGAGGCTTAACCCTCTATTATAGTTGCAGAAAACCAGGACCTATTGCTAAAGAATTCCCTAGGATAAGACCTCATTGTCTTTGTTGCAAAGCTATGGACCATGATGTGTTGGATTTCCCTAGAATGATTGCTAAGCTTGAAAGTATGAATATAAGACAAGGAAACCCTCAGGCAGATCCATAAACTAAGGCTATGGAAGAACCCTAGAAACAATTTGAGAAAGTATTGTTACTGATGAGACAAACCTTGAATGACCACCGACATGTTATATTATCAGAGATCTTTAAAGACAAGGAATGCATCAAAGCAATAATAGAAGACTTTGACATTGACTGTGTTATAGAGGAGGAAACATAGGTAAATATCATGACAGAGAGAACTTTAGAAGCTATAGGAAGGCCTTCTATGATTCCTTCATTAGGAGGAATAGGTTTATTCAGAGGAAAACTGGTAAACCTATGTGGAAAACTCACTCAGATATCTATGAATGCCAACGAAACTTTGACAAAAGAAGATTTTGAGATTATTCAATTTATTGAGGACAACACCTCGTTTATCATGTTACTAGGGAAACCTTGGATTGAAAAATATCAAGACAGATGAAAAGAAGAAGAAGAAGTTTTAGAACAAAAGAAACAAGACTTAAAAGATTTCATGACTAGAAGGATCACATATTTGATTGAAGAGCACAAGAAAAGATCAAAGCTATTTGACACTAAAGATACATATGTTGAAGCTGTAAGAACATTAGAGGACTCAAAAAAGTCTAAAGTACCTATCATAGACAAAGAAGAAGTATTACCCCTGAGTCTTAGGAAAGAAACTCAACAATGCGTAGTGACTATGTCAAAACACAATAAGAATCAGAACGAGAAAAGGACCACCGAGATGAAGCTGAATGGGAAGAAATATATAAAGCTAAGTAAGAAGAGAACTAATATTGAAAATTTATAGAAGGTTCCAGAGGGATCTTTGCAGAAAGAAAATTTGTAGAATTGGAGCTTCGTCGGGATATCAGAACAACGACACATGGCACTTCGCCATGGTGAAGCAATATAGCCATTGGGACCGATATATCCATTCTATTGCCGCTCCGAATGGGTTGGAAAGAATTTATATCTCGACACCAAACTATTGGACAACTCGATAATAGATAGAACAAGAGTTAATGAGGCTTCATACCCATTACAAGAAACCATTGCCGAGTTGCCTATTTATCTCGTCGCACCATGCACAGAGAACACTTTTTATAAATGAGAATTTGAGTCCGTATACTAAGTGAATTGTATACAATGGTCATTGAGATCTTGTTGTTTATTCTAGTGTAGTGTCTGAATTCATCGTGACCTCGATAATTTTTAATCCCGAGCACGTATGTTCGACTAGCTTACCGCAGTTGAAGAATCAGTAACATAAGTGTGCCTCAACTAGATGACTGAGAGAGTCATGTTGGAAAGAGGAGTGCTTACAGGTGTACAAGAAACATTGATGAGAGAGTTTCCAGCCTCTCCATCCATTTCTCAAGCTGAACCATCTCGACTAGTAGATGAAATGTGAACTAGACACAGGGATGACCTCGTGAATGCTAAGTTGATTCTGAGCATATTACCCACCTATCTACCACCCTTGAGAGGTGTTGTAAGCCATGAAATCATACCTAGAGACTTTGAGTACTCCTTGGTCACTACATACCTCCCGAAGGGGATACGCATAGTTCATGCAAATCAAGAAAAAATTGTAGCGTTGAAGTTTAGTGACTTCAACCTTGGCAAAAGGAAGGTCTATAACATCCTTTCTCCACATAAGTACCTGACCATAAAAAAGGGAAATAATTCAAAGATTGTCCCTCAGTCATGGACCCAGAACCTTGAATAGTCCACCTTGTTGAACATTATGAAGATTCCACTCTTTGGACGACACCAGGAGGTGAATGCATGTGTCAAATTGTTGTTTTCTTGTTACCATGGAGGTTATCTATGGTTAAACTGTCACATAATAGTGGATCTGACATTGATGAATTGGATCACAGGCTTTAGTATGCAAGGCCCTGACCCAAAGAATTTCTACCCTGGAATGACCATGGATTTTTCTCTTGCCCAGAAGATCAAAGACACTTATGGAGATGTCTAGAAGGTCATGTGAGGCTACAAGGTAGCTTCTATCCAAAGTGGTGTAGTGCACCTTGCCTATCAATTACTTGTAGGGAAGTTAGTACACAAGAATCGACCAACCCAAGTGATTGGTTTCGTAGTCAACCTCGCATGGAAGTGCATAGAAGGAATTCAAATGAATTGGGTGAATTAATTGGTAAACCAACTAGAACTTGACTGTAGAGAAGCGCAAGATCAAGGATACAAATTCCACTTCAGCTGGCTATTGATCTTGATCACTTTCGTCGCCTAAGATATGCCGGAAGGTGAAAACTTCACGAACATTTTTAATCCCTAATATTGGCTCATTTCCCCTTAATTGGGGCATATTACATTAGTAATGTTATTTTATTTATTTCATCTTTATTCCCTTAGTTGTAATTATACCTCCTAGTCTCCTATATATACCAAGGAGACATTTTTATTTGGAATCATCTTGTACTTGAACATTTATGTGGGGTAAAAGGAGGTTTCCCCCTCGAAGAGGATTATTATCTGAAATTATCTCTTTTTCAAGGAGTTGAGTACTTATTCTAATGTTTTCCTATGCTATATTGATATTTGGTTCTTAACATATGGTATCAGAGCTCAAGGTGTTGGGGTTTCACTGCTGCATCTGAGATACCTTGGAATTTTTGCCATAAATTTCTTTATACAAAGTTTCAGAAGCAATGTCTTGGAGGATATTTAGTATATGGATCAAGGTACGTTGGGTTAAAATTTCAGCTCCTGGGGCCTTATACTTTTGAAGATACATCCTGCACAAGATAGGGTTCTCGAATCATCCTGAACTAAGTCATTGCATAATTTTTTCTATAAAATATTTTCTGTAACATTTTAGATCCTGAACTTCGAAAGATATTCACAAAAATTAGTGATGTATATGTGGTAAATCTTTCATCTTATGGGTCATCTTACATTTGTAGATACACCCTTTGTAAGATAGGATATCTGACTAGTCCTATTGACTAGTCTCAAGAAGGTGTTCCAGGTAAAATAATCATAAATTCTTCCTAGAGTATCCAAATTGAGT
Organism: Picea mariana; assembly: GCA_032191745.1. Classification (NCBI taxonomy): domain Eukaryota; kingdom Viridiplantae; phylum Streptophyta; class Pinopsida; order Pinales; family Pinaceae; genus Picea; species Picea mariana. The sequence continues at coordinate 177,819 of JASDQU010243891.1, forward strand.
GAGACTAGTTTCATTGGATAGCGGATAGTCTGTAGTATTTCTGGTATACATTTAAGAATTTTATATCAATTATTTTGTGCGGGGCATCCTATAGAAGTGAGATCTCCTGGAAAGACCAAAAATCAACAAGTTGTGGGGAAGTTACCGTAAATTCCACTTGGCACATCCAATTTTTATCAGACTTATGGCATTGCAGAGAAGAAATATCAAATAACTAAAAAAAATAAAGTTTCATACCCAGAAGGGACAAAACTTGGGAGATACAACAGATTAAAGATTGCCTAGCAGAACCACCTCAAAATCAAGATTCAAAAGTGATACTTGGCCAACATGCCACCCAAAAAGGGAAATTCTACACCAAATAAGACTCTAGAATATCCTACTTGGACTCTTGATGAAGGTGAAGAAATGCATAGGGACATAAATGATTTACAAAATAAGGAAATAAAAAATGATTAACTACAAGAGATGATGGATTCAACAGAAGCTAAGTTTGAGGCAATAAATACTAAGATGGACGCTTTAAAAGGGGAGATCATGGAAGTATTGAAAATTTTTGTAACATAGACGACATCTGAAAGTGAAAATGCATCCCATGAAATTCATGATGGGGACATAAGGAAGGTGAATCAAGAATGGAGAAACTCTAACCTTGGGTTGAAGACCAACCACGTTCCTAAGATCAATATGAGGAAGTTTGATGGAAAGGACCCTATCACATGGATACTTCAGATGGAGCAATTCTTTGATCTACATAATGTGCCACATACACAAAAGGTACAAATTTCTTCTTTATATTTAGAACCCAATCAATTTGTATGGTATATATGGCTTTGTTCTCGCAAATCACTTGTCACTTGGACAATTTTCATGGAAGAAATGATAGCACACTATGAGGATACAAGGAACAATACCTTCTTTAGCCAATTGATAAATATCAAGCAAAAGGGTCCAGCTACAAAACACATTGAAGACTTCCAAAGATTGAATATAAAGGTAACATATATTCTAGATGAGCACTTGATTGATGTATTCATAGGAACTTTAAGAGATAACATTCAACATGAGGTTCGCCTTTGGGAACCCAAATAATTAGAGAACGCATTTAGGGTGGCATGAAATGTTGAAAGAAAAAATATGGCTATGGATACTAAAAGGACCAATCCTAACATCTATAGAGAGAATAATGATCCTTCTTGTAAAACACCTCAACCTACAAGGTTGAAACCTCAACAATTGGAGGAAAGAAAAGCAAAAGGTTTATTCTTTAAGTGTGACAGCAAGTACACTAAGGGACATAAGTGTGGTGAGAAGAAATTATTCTACATAGATTGTGAAGAGGAAGAAGAAGAGGAACATGAACCATCTCAATATGAAAATGTAGAAGCAATTTCATCTGAGGAGTTGACTCCCATGATATCGTGTAATGCATTGGCTGGAATTAGCACTCATCATACCCTCAAGATTAAAGGATACATAAAAAATAAGAAGGTAATAGTCCTAATTGATTCTAGCAGTACTCATAATTTCATTCACTATAAATTAGCCAAATCTCTCAATTGCTTTGTATATCCAGCACCGGAGTTTCAAGTAATGATTGTAGATGGAGGAACTATCAATTGCTCAGGAAAATGCAATAAGATCAATATTACTATGGGGGAATATGTAATGAATAGTCCAATGATTTCTATACCCATGGGTGGTGTTGATGTTGTACTAGGAATCCAATGGTTACAATCATCAGGAACAATGGCTTTAAATTTTCAAGAAATTTTCATGAAATTTTCATTAGAAAGAAAATAAATTGAGTTAAGAGGTATCACAGGGAAACCCGGTAAGGTGATAAG
>JASDQU010243892.1:8484-26988 GCA_032191745.1 Picea mariana
AACCACACAATATCACTGTAAATGAAAACAACTCAAATAGCCCACTCCCTGACTCAATCCGGAGTCCAAGGGAGTTCCACCGATGCCTCTGCATCCTCAAGGTCCGAAACCCTGCACACTCAATGAAACTGAGTCAATAGCACATGTATATAGCAATAGTAAAACATCCTGTCATCAACCATGACGCATCATCATCAAGGTTAAGTGGTTCATCATCATAAAAATCCAGATCACTTGCGAGCAAGTGTCCTCAAAGAATAAGTTTTGTCGGTGCGCCAGAGCGGGATGTTACAGTTCTCTTATCCCATGTAAATATAGATAAAAGATAAGATAACGAAGCTAATTTTATTAATGTTCGAGGGATGACACCTTTTGTTTTTAAATTAAGTTTGTTTCTTTGTTTTTTTTTTATAGAAATACAAATTTTGACCCATCTAATGCTTCTTTTATGATGTCTTTCTCTGTCCTTTGTAGGTGAAGGTTCTTACAAGTAAACATGTGGTTGGTCGCTGAAACCAGAGATGGGAGGATGGAACAGAACTGCACGACTCCTTCCTGCTACATCTTATTCTATTTCATAATTCTTATTAGTGGTTTCAGGGTTATTCAAGGGTTACAAGGGTCAATTATGGGTTACTTCTGGCTGCTTCAGGCTTCAATAAGGACTGTTTAAAGGTTGTTTAAAATTCTGGTTATGCATGTCTAACTTTCGGTCTCAAAGGTGGGTGGGTAGGTGGGTAGGCCCTGGTCCAAGTTTTTAAACTTGGCTCTGATACCATGTGTAGTGTCCTCTCTAACAGAACCTAAAATTAATTAAATTTAATCATAACATTGATTTTGATAAATTCTTTACGGTTTTATATTCAACAAACTAATAGTTCAACAAATTATAAATGAGCAACATGATATAAAAATCATATATAAAAAAAACATTCACATCTTAGTAAAATAGTGAACCATCATAACGATAATGACATGCCATAATAATGAACATAAATACCTTTCAGTGATGTTGTTTCCCCAACTCCGTCTGTCCTCGCTACTTTGCCCAAACTCTGACCAAGCTGCTCTGACCAAACCCTGCCCAAATTCGAATCTTTCCTCCTAGCCAGCTAGGAACAGAGCCTATCCGACTCCCTAGCTCCAGGATTCCGTAAGGATTCCTGGCCCCCGAGCCCAAAACTCCCAACAACCGATGCTCCCCCGTAACAGTCCAACAAATTCCTCAAGCCTAAAACCAGAAAATACAGTTTTCCAATCCCTCCCTTGGAAAAATGCTCCAACACAATCTCCTCATCTCCATAAATTCTCCCTCTCCCTAAAATCCAAGTCCCCCTCTCGAATGTCTTTTCCCCCTCATATCCCCCCATCCATTCACCGCCTCTCCATTCAATGCCAACCACCTTATCCCTCCCTTCAATGCCAACCACCTTATCCCTCCATTCAATACGATAGGTTTTCTTTAAATAAAATAAAATTTATTAAACTTAAATTCGTTACCCAAACATTTAATGAGATAATTAATTAATTAATCATTTATTACACAATAATTAATTAATTAATATTATTAATAGATAATCATTAATTAACTAATATACATTAGGACAATTAATTATACTTAATAAACCTTTAACAATTATTTAACTTTGACAATTAGTTATTTAACTAGGGTTGTTACATTTGTTCAAGGAATTTGCGCAAGAAGGAGATCGCCCAAGTTTGACAAGTTATGGTCATATTGCACTCACGAGGAATCCAAGATGATATCCAAGACACAAAATACGAATGAGGATGAAAATCAAGCACTTGATGCTGAAGTGAAGAAGAGAAAGAAAAGGGAAGAGGGCATCCCGAAGAAGTCTAAGAGACCTCGTTACAAGAAGGATGCGTCAAAGATCAGATGCTACAGTTGCCAGAAGCTGGGACATTATGCCTTTCAATGTCCAAATAGAAATGAAAAGGAGAAGAAGAAACACCATGCACATGCAGCAGATGTCGAAGAGCACTCAAAGGCATGAAAGGATGAAGAATTTGTCTTTTAGACAATGGTGTTTTCATATGAACAATAGAAGAAAACTCAAGCAGGACAACAACACTAGACTCCAGGTTTGCATATCAGGTTTGATATTTTATATTGTTGTTGCTTAAGAAAGTATTGTACCTAGGATAGCAGTCTTTACAACTTTATTATTTGCTATTGCTATCAAATGTTTAGGTACACCTGAATATTGTTGGTACGATTACCATTAAGAAAATACTCATTGTTAATGATATACTTGTCTGATGAAATTGATCTCCTCTAGGAGATTTTCTTAATTACTAACCATTCCATGGAGGTTACCATGGAAATATTGTTCTTGTTCCTTGTTTCAGGTAGGTCACAGGTGATAGCTCTGAGAAGGAGCTATAATGACGATTGCAAGAGGCAACTATTTAGACAGTCTCTACTCGAGACATAGAACTATGTACATGAACATACACACCCATGTGAAGAATAAGACAAATAAGAGTATCTCTTATGGAGATTGACTGTGAGGAGAAGAAGGCTCCAAAGATGATCATACAACTAATTTGACCACTCTTCAGATAATTAGGAAGAGTTAGTAGTGCTAGAAGGGCCCCACCTAGAAACGATGCAGTAAAATCAACATGTTCTCGTGATACCTTGAATAATGAAAAGGAGATACATATGCATGGCATTGATAATCCATACCATGAAGAGAAGCATATGACTCCACCAGTGGTGAGGCAAGCGACCCCACCAAGTTCCAACTCAGAATGATCTAGATTTAAGAGGGAATCAACCCTTGGGATCCAGTAGGGAGGAGCAACCTCCCAGTACAGTCCATAGGAGATCAGACTTCAGAATAAGTCAACAGATGCAGCGAAAGTAGGTGGCTCCGGATATCATATTGAATCAGAGGAAACATGCAGATTCAGAGTGAGCCTGATCTCAGAGAGAGTTAGTGGCTAAGAGAATTTCATTAAAAAAGCATTCCTTCTCAGATTCCATATTCGTGATACGATTGGATATGAATTGAGATATGTCTCAGGTGGAGATGTGAAGCTGCAGGGATATACAGATTCTAATTGGGCAAGGAGTGCAGTGGATCAGAAGAGTACTTTTGGATGTTGTTTCAGTCTGGGATCAAGCATGATTGCATGGTTGAGAAGGAAGCAAACATCAGTGCCACTCAGTACATCGAAAGTAGAGTATATCGCAACAAGCGTGGAAATTCATGAAGCAATGTGGCTTCAGAAGTTGCTAGCCAGGATGTTTGATCTAGAATTGAAGCCAACTTTGATACATTGTGACAATCAAAGTTGCGTGAATCTTACCGAGAACTTTGTATTCCATGACATGTCTAAGCATATAGATATCAAATATCATTACATCTGAGACATGGTGCAAAGAGGAGCTGTGGAGCTCCAATTCATATCCATGGTTGAGCAGATATCAACCATTCTCACCAAGCCCTTGTCAAGAGTGAAGTATGAGTACTTCAGGGACAAGCTTGGAGTGTTGTCGAATGTTCACCCTCGTTGAGAGGGAGGTGTATTGTTTCTTCTCATGCTGACTAACCCCTTTGTCCAAGGGTTCCATGTATTAGTCACGTGAAGTGACTGAGGGCATAATGCACTGTCGGACCTACTGAGAGAAGAAACATCACACATGTAGTCGTAAGACTATGGTGGAGACAGTGTGTCTCTGGAGAATAGTTGTGTGCTACTATGGTGGATGTGTTGCATTGGTGGAGGTTGTGTGACTCTAAACAATAGATGTGTGCTACTTCGGTGGTTGTGTACCACTGGCGAAGATTGTGTGTCTTTGGACAGTAGTTGTGTGATACTTTAGTGGATGTGTTCCACTGGCAGAGGCTATGTGACTCCAGATAGTAGTTGTGTGCTACTACAATGGATGTGTTCTACTAGCAGTGACTGTGTGTCACTGGACTATAGTTGTGTACTACTTGGCAACAATTGTGATCTATTGGATGACATTATAGTAGTTGTGTGCTACTAGCTGATTGTCATGGAGATTACTAGATCATTTGGATGTAGCAGTGTGTGCTACCGTTTGATCGCAGAGATTGTGCCTGATGATTTGAGCTACTGAAGGAATTGTAGCATCCATGTCCCTCCTAGCAAATTGCAAAGTAGTCAGTGGACTATGAGTTCAAGACATCCTGAAAGATGCCTCCCTAGCTAAGAGGGAGTGTTGATGTTTTGGTAGTTGCGGGAGGATCTTTCCCTCCTAGATGACCTTTCTTAGATGTGAATAAGATTCTGGAAGTAAGAGATCCATTGGACAAATGTTGAAATACCCTAGAAGAGAAGTCAACCCAGAAGAATAAAGTATAATGAAAAGACACCTTCCCATAAGAGAAGTCGGCCCAATTATAAGGACAAGAAGACTATAAATAAGGAGGTGCCTTAGTTGATTTGTTCACTCACTCACACTCACCTAGCTACACAGAAGTAAGGTGCAAGTTTGGAGGAGGTGACACAGTGGCTGCAATTGCATAGTTTATTCTTGTTCAGTCTTTTGGTATCTCTCTCTTATGCGTTACTCCTTGAGGAGGTGCACTACATTTGTATGGTGTTGTTGTTGTAGTTGGGGTGGTATTTCTGGTTAAGCTATCACTTGTGCTAGGGTTTATTTGATTGGACTTGCTTTGTGAACAAAATCTATCTAAGAAAGGTTGGTTTTTTCCTCCATTTGGGGTTTTCCAGAGATAAATCTCTTGTGTTCTTTTCTGTCTCTTGTTTATGTTGTTATTGCTCAGTACATGATATATATGTTAATGGTAACGAAGTAAAACAACACTAGTAACACTAATTCTCTGTAAATAAGGAAAATCCAACAAATTGGTGTAGGATCAATCTAATAATTGAAAATCTGAGGTGGATGTGTCATGCCACCTGATGTTAAGGCCAATCATTTCTAGATCGTTGATCCATCATTTCAAATCGAGGATGGAGGCTGAAAAGTATGGGTGGGAGGATCTAGAAGATCAAGGTCTTTACTCCCTAAGCACAGATTCAAATGACTAATTACAACCATTGCAAGGGAATTCATCCCTTCTTTTACTTGCCTACGAAGAAGTGCCACCAAACTTGTTATTATGAATTCTTGGCTCTTTGACTCTTGGAGGGATAAATGAAGTGGGAAGTTTAGAACCCTAAGGTTTTACCAGAGGTATGTTTTCTGGTTCCCTAATGAGCGGATATCCCCCATGCTAATCTTTGATACTGACTAGGAGGATTTGGGATTGGGAGGTTCAGGGAAGGCCATGGAAAAACACAAATGTGTAAGAGGAAACTGAAGGTGGTAAATATGCAATTAAGGGTGTTACCCTCCATTTCTAGGGTTAACTAAGGAGATGATGTCTTGAGGCTTGTTGGTTACAGACATGGAGTGCTGAGAGCTAGATGAGAAAACAGAGCCCGTCCTCTCACCACACATCACCACTGATTGACAACAAAACCTTCCACCACACCAGCTTGGCCCATAGAGGACAACGAGTCTTGATCCATGAGGTAACAAGTCTAGTGTCATGGTAAGTGTCATATTATTAAATGAAACATTTTAGCATATTGCAAAGGGTCCTTTCTTGATTTTGAAAACATTTTCTTGGAAATTATGCCTTTTGCTTTATTTCACCTTGGTGGTTGACATGTTGTCCTAGTAAGTGGGTCACCCTTGGGAAAAGGGTTTCTACTAGGGGGTCTCCTTGAGGGGTCATCGTACCATTCCAACACATACTTATCACTTTCCATAATTCTTCCATTTTGTTTCCTCATCTTTTTGGTTTTTGAACATATTGACCCAAGAAGGGCTTGTACCTCATTTCATGGGAAGAAGGGGATAAAGGCCCTAAGGTTTGTAGATCGCAAAATTTAAAATCCAATAAATTATCATCCAGATGCTCACCCTAAGGTCTTGAGAGCAATGAAATGCTTCTCCACAAAATTCGAGGACCTGTAAAATAAAACACATAACTAATAAATGTTCCACTTCTTGAGGGAATGCATTTGTGGTGTCTTTTACTTTCCTTTCACATGTCACTCAATGTGATCCTAGCTTCAAGTGACATTCTGGTACACTTTACTTTCCCTTGCATATAGTACTGAATGTTTGGACTTTAATCAATTAATGGCAAATAAAGGGCTTGGAAAAAGGTTGCATTGAAAACGATGATGCAACACACCCTCTACAAAGACACCCATAAATGAGACAATATGAACCCTTTTATGTCAAGAAAAACCCATGCCCAAAAGTTACATCCCCATCCATCTCATACTCTTCTACATGAATTAGAGAGGGTATTCTTGGGAAACACTCCTAGACTTGGGGAATGACCTACCCAATAGGGCACCATGTCAACCCTCCCATACTTAAATTTGACAAGTTGTATAAGGTCTTTGGAAATTTTTTTATTTTGAAAAGGGGGATTTGATGTGCATGTTTGAGTGGTTATTTTATTAAATATGGCTTATTTGTCATGATACTTGTGACTTGTGGACCCTTGGAGGGTGTACTTGTTTGTCTTTGTAGGGCCTTTCTAGGTGATAACTTAGGTGATAGCTTCAAGTGACATTCTGGTACACTTTACTTTCCCTTGCATATAGTACTGAATGTTTGGACTTTAATCAATTAATGGCAAATAAAGGGCTTGGAAAAAGGTTGCATTGAAAACGATGATGCAACACACCCTCTACAAAGACACCCATAAATGAGACAATATGAACCCTTTTATGTCAAGAAAAACCCATGCCCAAAAGTTACATCCCCATCCATCTCATACTCTTCTACATGAATTAGAGAGGGTATTCTTGGGAAACACTCCTAGACTTGGGGAATGACCTACCCAATAGGGCACCATGTCAACCCTCCCATACTTAAATTTGACAAGTTGTATAAGGTCTTTGGAAATTTTTTTATTTTGAAAAGGGGGATTTGATGTGCATGTTTGAGTGGTTATTTTATTAAATATGGCTTATTTGTCATGATACTTGTGACTTGTGGACCCTTGGAGGGTGTACTTGTTTGTCTTTGTAGGGCCTTTCTAGGTGATAACTTAGGTGATAACTTGTTCGTTGAGGCACAAGGTTGCTTGGACCTTCAAAGGGGCATGAATCCCATAGGTTGGATGATGTGCCCCCTCCCATTGGACACTTGGGAGGATGAAATTTTCCTTTGGAGGCACTTGGACACTATGAGATGATCACATTTTGTCCCCTTGCACCTCAACGTTGCCCTTTGGAGGCTTAAAACCTCACATTCTATGCCCTATACATCACATGAGGGCTAGGGTTTGATGCGGTTTTCCTGGTTTCATGGTTATGTGACATGGTTTTTTGGAGAGAGAGACACATGGCATGCACTAGAGCACTTTGTGGCAAGGCACATGGCCTTTGGAATCCCAACGGTCTTCATCAAGAGGCTCGATGTCTCTCTTGGAGGCCTAACGTCGCCCTTTAGGGCATGACGTCACCCCTAAAAATGGAATTACTTTATGTATTTTGTAATTTTAAGTTGTAAAGGGAAAATAGAGGAGGTCAACCTCTCTAATTTGTTGTTGACAATTTTGAAAATGGACAAATTGGTTTTAGGTGACCTCATATAAATAGAGGTTGCCTCAATGTCATTTTATCGTCACGTGCTTGAGAATTACATACTATTTGGTTGAAATTTTCACCCTACTTGGGAAATTCACTCTATCTCTCTTTGGTGTTTTGTGGATGGTTTTTACTTGTCTATTGGAGGAAGAAGCTAGGCGCTATCTCTTGGATGCTCTTTTCTTGGTAATGCGATGGAATATTCTTGATAAATGAGGGTTTTGCATGTTCTCTCTTGAAATTGGTAAGGCATTTTCTGCATATTGTGTTGTTTCTTCTTGTTTCAAGGTTAATATATTTGATCTTTGGAGGAGTATAAGGGCATACAACCTCCATCAAGATCCATCTATTTGTCATTGAAAAAGATATTTTGCAAAGGTTGCTACAAGGAGTAACATGGCTTACACCCTTGTAGATTTACCTTGCTAAGGTTAGTTTTCTCTATGGAGTAAAAAGGCTTACACCACTAGAGAAGTAAAAAAACCTCTCTTATACACAAGACACTCCATTAACCCTATTGATAAGGCAACAATCTACTTGCATTGGATGTTGTATATTCATGCATTGGTATACATGAACTTTTGAGATATTGGAATTGTTTAAGTTGGATCTATTTCTACATGTTAAAGTCTTTCTTGTGCCCTAAGGGAATCTTGATTTGCCAAGTAATTATGGTTTATGTTATAAATTTATGCTACATCCAATAGGGAAGTATCAAACTCATCTAAATCTTATTGTTTACTCACTATTCTACCACTAAAATATACTTGCAAGCTGCCATAATTAATCTACTAGTCATTAGCTATCTTTTTGTTGGATTGTTTGCTAATTTTGGTGGCTAGAATTTGTTGTTGTAGTAATTGATTGCTATATACATTACGTTGTTACATAACTTGCTTATAACACTACATAACAGCCCCCTAATCACCATCAAAATATTTCTTTAACCATTGGAAGTTTAACTAGTCATTGCTAGCTTTGTTTCCAACATCTTGTACTTGATTTTGGATGGTTAAATTTGCAGCGCTTATTATCATTCATTGTTGATAAATACATTTCCATACTTCTTCAATTAGGGACGGCAAGGATTCGTGTTGAATCCCCTTTGGTTTTGAAGAATCTATCGCTATATATTGTCTTGTTCTGGGTAGGGATAACATTGTTTTGCAGGTATACCATCTTTGGAAACCTTTTCCCTTCTCACAAAAATATTTTCCAGGCTTCATCTCCACATTAGACCTTGACCTATAAGGACACCTTTCATATATTATCACTTTCCATCTCAATCCTCCTAGGGTCACTCTATATTTCCCCCCTTGTGGTGATTTCATCATCACTAAAGTGAGGGTAGTGTTTATCTAAGATGACAGTGGGTAAATACTCCCATAGTTGTCACACCTTTGTAGTTTGGGTCGGCCTTTTCCCAAGCTACAATCTTTGCGATAACATTTTTGCACTGTTGTTGGGGAGAATTTTGAATCCTTTCCAACCCTTAATGACACTTGGAAAGCTATCCCAAATCCTTCTCCTAGTTTTCCCGACGACTCCACCCAAGGGAAGTTCCCTCTCCCCCTTTGATGAACTTCATATAAGTTTATCTGGTGACTCCAATGAGGGAAGATACCCTTTCCATTTTCAATGAGACTCGAGATCATATAGCGAATCCATTGAGGCATCATTTCCGACCATGGAATTATGGCACCATGGGATGAACTCTTTCCCAGAACTTACGGTGTCTTGAGGACAAATTTACAGATGAAAGCGAAAAAAGTTGTTGATGAAGTTGTTAAGAAATTGATGAATCTCATAAGGGAATTGTCCCAATAATCTGCTAAAAAAAAACTCGATGAAGCACCTCTTACTAAAAAACAAGTCCCTACATATGAAGAGATGCTTGAAGAACAAATTTGTGAAGAAAATTACCAAGAAGACCTAGACGAGGCATTGGAAGATGAAGTTGTCCAACCCTGTGAAGAAGTAATCAACTCCAATGATACATGTGAATTCATGAAGCATCCTTTAGATGCAATTGACGATCATATTAATGATTTCATATGTGTTCGAAAGCGTGGATGGGATGTTGGTTGCTTCAATTTTAACGAAGATCCTCTACAACATTGAGGGAAACTTCCAAATAAGAAATATGGAATCCTTTTCTTTGGAAGGTTGTTCTTTATACATGAACGATCAAGACATTTGGTTGTTTAGTGATGATATGATCACAAAACTTTTTCATCCACCGAGGGATTTCTTATTGCAGTGCACTAATGTTGAATCCCAACCATACCATGGGAATCATCCTTTCAAGGACTTGTTATCGCATAATTTGTAGGTTGGGAAAAGCCCAACCCAACCACCAATTGGGGACAACTAGGAGGGAACCTACCCACTGTCACCCTAGGCAGGTCTCCCCGTCACTTTAGAAGTGAGTTAGTTACCTCAATGGGGGAATCTTGGTGACCCTAGGGGAAAATGAGATGGAAAGTGGTAGGTATGAATGGATGTCCCTAGGGGTCGATTATAAGTAGTATGAAGAGCTTGGGAAAGAGTCTTGGGAAGTTTCAAGGCTTTCCAAATAAGTTGAGTGACCTGCCAAGTGTGAATACATGCCCGAGACACAAGAAAAACAATGCATATAACTTAATATGTTAGTTGGACAAGCAAGTTAAGATTGTTGTCCCTAATTGCAGAAAATATAAGAGATATATATTAGCTCAATAAAGATAGTAAATGTTGCAATATAAAGTGCTAAGCATATGATAAAATAAACAAGAGGAAAGCTAGTGAAAGCTAGCTCAACTCACCAATGATTAAGCAATAAATTTAGCACAAAGAGGGAGGCTGATACAAAAGGTTGTTGCAGTGATATTATCACCCTTATGACTGTAGAAAACCAAGCATAACAAAATAAAAATCAGCCACTAGAAACTACCTCTAACTAGCTCAATAGGTGCGCTAGGCTTAGTAGAGGGTTAGGGTAAAGTTAGGGATAAATCCTAGGGTTGGTTTAGGAGTTATTAAACATTAAAAGGTTAGTGTTCTGCAACCCTAATGGCTGTAGGTTAGTTTTGTAACAGCAAAAATAATTTGTGGCTGAAAGGGGACACCTCAATGAGGCAAGGGAGACAAAGGCTCAAAGAACACTTACCCAAAGAAACAACTTTAAAACTTGAAATTTGTACGTTTACCAAGGCAACAATTTATTTCTCCAATGCAACAACTAAATGACTAGTGCCTTCAATTAAAGGGTTAATTGAGTCAATCAAACACAGAGCTAGAGGTACTACCTCCTTAGGGGTGTAAATCCTCTTACTCCCTAAGGCAAGTATCTCTAGCTAGGGTTTCGACTACGAGGGTGTATCCCCTTATACTTCTCTTAGAAAACCCTTGTTAAACCAATAACATGTAAGGATAAAGTGATGAAGACTAAGGTGGGGGTGTATGCCCTTATACTTCCCACCTAGCTCTAGCAAATAACCTTGACTTGAAAAATAAATGATAGCAACAATGTAAAAAACTTACCAATTCAAGGAAAAAGCTAAGACAAACCACCACAATAGAAAAAGAATAGCCTTCCAAGGCTAGCCCATAACTTCCACCAGCCAATAACCAAGAAAGTAGCCATACACAAGAGTACAAGAGAGAAACTAGCCAAAGATAGTGAAAATTTCGGTTCAATACTTCTCACAATGGGAGAGTTATGTTATGAAATGAGATCTTATGGTCTCTATTTATACAATATGTCTCCAAAATAGTTTTTCCACATAATTTTAGGGTAAACCACAAGACTAGGGGTCAACAACCCTAATATTTCCCCATTTACAAAATAATATTAAATAATTTACTTAAAATTTACTTTTACACAAGAAGAAACCCTAACTTAATGTGTCGTCACCCCTTTAGGGGACATTTTGACACTAGGAGCAAGTCATTGGTGTTGGAGGAGTGTGGTTAGGCTTCCCAAAGACAAATGTCAATCATCCAAGTCATTTTATTCATGGTCAAAGCCTCATTCTCCTCAAAACGTGCTTGTGCCAATGAATGATAACCTCACCACCAAACCCTAGCCCTCCTAGGAATTTTTTTGGCATGTGAGGGCTAGGTTATGTCGTCCACAATGTCTTCTAGGCCTCTGAAGGTATGTCTCTCTCATTCAACATGCAGGCCCTTGGCATCCACTTGTGGGATTCAAGCCCCATGGAAGCCCAATCTAGGCTCGTTCCTCCAAAACTGTCCACCAACTAGGTCTCGGAAAGACACATAAGCATGCCCTCCAAGGATCTTATGTCAAAATATCACGATAATTAAATCAAGTCAATAAATGAGCCACCTAATCATTTGCATCAAAGATTACCCTATCAAACAGTGAAGTTCTCAAAGACATTATGTGACTTGCCAAGCTTGGATATGGGAGGGTTGACGAGGTGTCGTATTGGGTAGATATTGCCCTAGGTCAAGGAGTGTTTCCAAGAGATCCCCTTCTAATCCATGTAAAGTGGATGAAGTGGTTAAGGGTCAAGACTCAATGGGCATGGGGTTCTTGACATACAAGGGGTTGTAGTGTCTCATTCATGGGTGCCTTTGTAGAGGGTGTGTGACACCTTCATTTTCAATGCAATTTTTCCAAGCTCATCATTTTTTCCATTCTTTGTTTCTTTCATAATTTAAGGACAAGTTGAAGGCCACTATCTTGGCATGGTGTCCAGATAATGATAGTGTCACTCAAAAATACCTAGTGGAAATGAGAAGTTTGGCTCGTGATGAGACCCCCTTTCTCTCATCCATGCAACTGAGAGCCATTACCCTGGCTTAGTGACCCAATGATGGTAATGTCGTACCACTAGATATCCATAATCATGATAGGTTGGCTCGTGATGAGACATATTATCCTCCAACTAACCCTTTAAGCATTCATAATCATTATTCTTGTGGGTCCCCCTTTTCTTACAGATAAGCGTTTCATTTATTTCTTGGTGGATTCCCTAGGCAAAGCATGTGTAAGGTTTATATATAGGCTTTTATCTTTTACCCAACAAAAATCCCTTTGGGCCTTCAACCCCTTCTTCCCATAGAATTAGGGACAACCCTTTCTTTGGTCAATACACCTTAAAATCCAAAGAGATAAGGAAATGGGGGGTTTAAGTGATGAAAAGTGGTTAGTATGGTAGGGAATGGTACGATGTCTCTTCAAGGGAGTTTCTAGTAGAAAACCAATTCCTGAGGAAGACCACTCACTAGGGCACAATGTCAACCACCAAGGTGAAACATGGAAAAAGGCATAATGTCCAAGCATATATCATGAAATCTAAAGCAGTCTAAGATACAACATACTCAAATGCCTCAAATATTGAAATGAGACTTACCATAATAATTGACTTGTACCTCATGGAGCAAGGCCCATTACCTCTCGGAAGCCAGTTGGTGTGGTGGATGCCATCTGAAAATTTATGACATCTGTGGTGGTGAGAAGGGTCTCCATATGTGCAAATGGACATTGTTGGTCATGTAGTCTCTCGACACTCCATATCTACAACCTGAGGGCCTCGAGACATAATCTCCTTAGTTATCCCACAAAATGGGGATAACATGACTCAAAGCTATTATTTGATGAAGATTTTGAACCATCTTTTTGTTTGAATTTTGATGAAAAATCGAAGACTCACACTACCGAGAAGAAAAGTTTTCATTCTGGGGCCTTTTACAAGGATTTGTAGATGAAGAGGCAACAATTTTTCGGTGGTGGGAAAATTTCTTTCTTCGGACATGAGGCTATCACTTATATCCTATCTTCTTCTTTAGGAAGCCATGCAGTTTCTTCCGATCTCTCATGTCCCCTCAGTCTCCAGGAAGAAGTGATCCTGTGAGTAAGGAAGAAGATAAGTCATCATCTATATATGGTAGCCTTATTCATAGATGGGTGGATCAAGCTTGTGGCCATTATTTCCAAGAGGATTTCCTCCCTCCCACCCACCTC
Source organism: Picea mariana (assembly GCA_032191745.1). Lineage (NCBI taxonomy): Eukaryota > Viridiplantae > Streptophyta > Pinopsida > Pinales > Pinaceae > Picea > Picea mariana. Next base: position 22,082 of record JASDQU010243892.1, read on the forward strand.
TATGAGTTGCTTTCTATGATTGATCATATGCTCATTATTATTGTGTGCTTGACTTATCTTTGTTGTATTACATAATTAAGTAGAGGGGGAGATACTTTGATGATATGATCAACTGTTTGCATTGGTTGTACGATTTCACCTGACATCCGTAGGACCTAATTTTCACAAGGCCTCAGGCCCCAAGTAAGTAGGTAGGTCATTTTGCTTTCTTTAATTTTCATTTTGTGTGCCATCCTGGTGTAGTTGCATTTGCTTTCATATATTTCTTTACATATTTCTTTATTTGCATTTATGCATAGTTTCTTACTACATTTGCTTGATCATATCACATCTTAATTAGAATTTTTTTCGAAAAAATGAAAAAAATTATTTTTAAAATAGTTGTCAATTTTGGATTTTGATTATATGAATAAAAGGGTGAGTGCACCACCCTTGATATCCAAGCTTGTTTGTTTTAGTGTGTGTAGGCACATGTCTTACTAGGAGATGTTGAGGTTCTCATGTACTCTACGACGAGCACATGTCCCCAAGTAGGAGCCAGATGTTACCCCCCATTTCTAGGGGTAACTAAGGAGATGATGTCTCGAGGCCTGCAGGTTGCAGACATGGAGTGCCGAGAGCCAGATGACTAGACAGAGCCCCTCCTCTCACCACACATCACCATTGATTGACAACATCACCGTCCACCACACCAGCTTGTTCCACAGAGGACAAGATGTCTTACTCCATGAGGTAACAAGTCCGGTGCCATGGAAAGTTTCATCTTAATAAATGAAGCATTTGAGAATGTTACAAAGGGTCCTTTCTTGATTTTGAAAACGTTTGCTTGGAAATTATGCGTTTTGCCTCATGTTACCTTGGTGGTTGACATGTTGTCTTGGTAAGTGGGTCACCCTTGGGAAAAAAAGTTGCTACTAGGGGGTCTCCTTGAGGGGTCATCGTACCATTCCCGCGCATACTTCTTACCTTTCATTTCCTCATCTTTTGGGTTTTCAGACATATTGACCCAAGAAGGGCTCGTGCCTCATTTCATGGGAAGAACTGGGGCTAAAGCCCCAAAGGATTGTAGCTTGAAAAAGATAAAAGACAATCAATTATCCTCCATATACTCGCGCTAAGGTCCTGAGAGCAATGAAATGCTTCTCCACAAAATTCGAGGATGTGCAAAATAAAACACATAACTAATAAATATCTCACTTGTTGAGGGAATGCATTTGCGATGTCTTTTACTTTATTTGCACATGGAACTCAATGTGATCCTAGCTTCAAGTGGCATTCTGGTACTCTTTACTTTCCCTTGCATATAGTACTCAATGTTCAAACTTTAATCAATTAATGGAAAATAAAGAGCTTGGAATAAGGTTTCATTGAAAACAAGGATGCATCACACCCTCTACAAAGGCACCCATAAATGAGACAATATGAACCCTTGTATGTCAAGAAACCCCATGCCCAAAAGTTACACCCCCATCCACATCATACTCGTTTACATGACTTAGAGAGGGTCTTCTTGGGAAACACTCCTAGACTTGGGGAATGACCTACCCAATAGGGCAACATGACAACCATCCCATACTTAAATTTGACAAGTTGTATAAGGTCTTTGAGCATTTGTTTATTTTGAAATGGGGGATCTGATGCACATTTTTGAATGGTTCTTTTATTAAATATGGATTACTTGCCGCGATACTTGTGACTTGTGGAGCCTTGGAGGGCGTACTTGTTTGTATTTATAGGGCCTTGCTAGGTGAAAGTTTGTTCGTGGAGGCACACAGTTGTTTGGACCTTCATAGGGGCATGGAGCCCATAGGTTGGATTATGCACTCCCTTTGATTAAACACTTGGAAGGATGGACGTTGTCTTTGAAGGCAGTTAGACACTGGGAGATGATCACATTTTGGTCCCTTGCACCTCAATGTTGGTCTTTGGAGGCTTAAAACGTCACATTCTATGCCCTAGATGTCACATGAGGGCTATGGTTTGATGGGGTTTTCATGGTTTCATGCTGATGTGACATGATTTTATGGAGAGAGAGACACATGGAATGCACTAGAGCACTTGGTGGCAAGGTACATGGCCTTTGGAAGCCCAACGATCTTCATCAAGAGGCTCAACATCTCTCTTGGAGGCCTAACGTCACCCTCTAGGGCATGATGTCCCCTTTAAAAATGGAATTACTTTATGTATTTTGTAATTTTAAGTTGTAAAGGGAAAATAAAGGAGGTTGGCCTCTCTAATTTGTTGTTGACATTTTAAAAAGTGGACAAATTGGTTTTATATTACCTCATATAAATAGAGGTCACCTCAATGTCATTTTATCATCACGTGCTTGAGAATTACATACTCTTTGGTTGAAATTTTTTCCCTACTTGGGAAATTCACTCTATCTCTCTTTGGTGCTTTGTGGATGGTTTTTACTTGTCTATTGGAGGTAGAAGGTAGGCGCTATCTCTTGGATTCTCTTTTCTTGGTAAAGTGATGGAATATTCTTGATAAATGAGGGTTTTTCATGTTATCTCTTGAAATTGGTAAGGAATTTTCTGCATATTGTGTCATTTCTTCTTGTTTCAAGATTAATTTGTTTCATCTTTGGAGAAGTATAAGGGCATACACTCTCCATCAAGATCCATATATTTGTCACTGAAAAAGCTATTTTGCAAAGGTTGCTACAAGGAGTAAAATGAATTACACCCTTGTATATTTACCTTGCTAGGGTTAGTTTGCTCCAGGGAGTAAAAAGGCTTACACCCCTAGAGAAGTAACAAACCCTAGCTCATACACAAGAGAATCCATTAACCCAGTTGATAAGGAACTAATCTACTTGCATGAGAGATTGTATATTCATGCATTGGTATACATGAATTTTTGAGATATTGCAATTGTTTAAGTTGGATCTATTTCTACATGCTATAGGATTTCTCGTGCCCTAGGGGCATCTTGATTGGCCAAGTAATTCTTATTGATGTTATAAATTTAACCTACTGTTAGCGCTAGAAGATGCTCTCTAACTGCTAGGAGGGCATGCCTAGCACATCTTAGTTATTTCAATGTTTGTGAAAAATGGATGGATCAGGTGGATCAAAAGGAATGAGAAGGGTAGAGTGTCTTGCATAGGAAATCAAGCTAATATCCAAATAGAAAGGTAGAATCTCATAGGTCAAGACAAGCTAATGGATAATAGATAGTTGAAGAAGATAGCATAAAATGGAAGAAGGTGACATATTCATGAATATATAGGGCTCAAATTCTGCTCACCCTTATACATTCACGGAGAAGATATTTAGATCAAAATATCATTTTGTGTAATGATCCCAAGCCAATTTTTTTTGCTTGGTATCACTAACTACTACTGATTTATTGATGTGCAGGTGTTTATTGAGTTATTAAGTGCATACAAGATTCATCCAACACATGAAGATCATAACACAAGCAAGAGCTGACCTTTTTATTATGCAGAATCAATACAATAGATGGCCGATCTGGCATAAACCTCAGATGGCCATACAATCAATAGATATGAACTGCTACAAAATGCTCTGCCGATACAAAAGAATCCTCCAAAGGATGAATAAGTAATGTAGACCAATACCCAACAGATCTGGATGTCAAACCCTCTAGCTGAAGAGTGCCACGCTCCATGTGAAGACTTAAACCCTCAAGAATTTGACCCTGATGGAAGGATGCTCCAAATAAGGCCAAAATCATTCAAATGATAGATCAGGGCAGTGGGAACCTCCTCCTGAAGTTACAAGCCCAACGTCCAAGTCCAACCCCTCCAACTACTAAATCTCCTAAGGGAGTTGCGCTCTCCTGAATAGCTAAAACCCCAATGCAACTCGTCCCTGAAGAAATACACCTCCAAACGGTATGAAACTCTCCAAGAATATAGATCGGGCTATAAGAGTTTCGTGGGAGAAGTTTCAGAACCAAATCTCAAGCAGATCTCCCTAGATCTGAGTTTTTTTGAATCACAGGACGTCCCCTATGGCTCCAAGACATCCCAATATGCAGATAATTATATGATGATAATAACCCTCCAGAAAAGTACTCAAACTGATGATCATGCCCCTACAAACAAAACCCAAGTGTCAGAATGGCCCTAGGCCCTCTAGATAAGCTGGATCGAACCTCCCTCTAGATAATGGTGCGCCCTTGCTGGAATCACAAGAACAATATGACCTACTACCTTTTGAAGCGCTAGGTGGAGATGAGCTGAGACTAGAATGGTGTGGAGGATTCTTTCATCCCTGAGACCAAGCTGTGGAACAAGGTGAGTGGATATTTCACCACTCAGTTGCTCACAAGGGTTTGTACAACAAAACCCCTAAACTGAATGCTCAAGAGCAATAGCAAATGCTAATCCAAAACTAGAATCCATAATAGGTGCGCCCCAGCCTCTTACTTATACTTTTTCCTTCTATTTCTCTATTGAGTTAGGTTAACTCCCAAGGTTAATCTTCTATTCTTCTGTTGAGTTATCTTTTAACCTTAATCCCTTTTTCCTTTCTTAATTCAACTTAAAAATATAACTTTAGCCTCATTGACTTCCCCCTTTAGTATAAGACTATGACCTAGTGGGGGTGCCCAGGTCACTGAGTCTCCTCATCACCTCTCTAAGAGGTGGGGGATTTACAGTCTCCCCTGCTCAAAATTTCTTGTCCTCAAGCAATTCCAAACCTGCTTCTTTTACCACATGTTCCTGCTCCCAAGTGGCATCCTCAATGGGTAAATCCTTCCACCTGATCAGGTATTCCTTGATGCTTCGGTTTCTGAGCCTCTTCTCCCAGACTTCTAGTACCTCTTCCAGAATCAAAACAAGCTGTCCCTCCTCATCTATGGGGGCTAATACCTCAATAGGCCTGATGTGTTGACCGAGAGATTTCTTAAGGCACGAGACATGAAAAACG
>JASDQU010243892.1:27660-46976 GCA_032191745.1 Picea mariana
TATAGACCCTGAGATCCTCTGAAAGAATCTCGTCCGTTCATCGAGATTTATCATCACGAGAGTCCAAACTCTTGACCACGGGACTCCAAAATTCTCGATCCCCAGTTTCCCGATGCGGTTAATCTCTTAACACGTAGCCTCCTTAAATCGAATGGTCCAGATCTGTCTCGGGGTTTCCACCATGGAAAGTCCCGAGCTCTCGTCACCAGGACTCCCGAGTTCACGATTCTCGATTTCCCGAAATGGGAAATCTCACGACACGTGGCCCCCTTAAATTGGACGGTCCAAATCTGTCTCGAGGTTTCCACCATGGAAAGTCCCGATCTCTCATCACCAGAACTCCCGAGTTCGCGATTCCCGATTTCCTGAAATGGGAAATCTTACAACACGTGGCCTCCTTTAATCGGATGACCCAAATCCATTTCAGGGCTTTCGCCCTTATTCAATGGGGGTTTAACCCTCGGGTATCTCCTGACAGATCCAACGGCTGTCAGGTTTTCCAGCCGAGATTTGACGGTTCAGACACGTTCCTAACTTGTGCATTCTCCCACGACTTCCTGGACGGGGAAAATTCAACGCCCCAGATGTTCTCATGGACCTTGGGGATCTACGATCCTGATCTCTTCGCTACCCACGAAGACACAGAAGGTCACAGGGGTATGGCACTTAACATCCTACTTTCTCCTACCAAATCTAACGGTCATGAGTGACCACAGATTTCCCAATGGAATCTCGTCCGTTGATCACCACCTATCAAGGTTAAGGCACTTAACTTTCCAACTTCTTCCTCTTATCTGACGGTCGTGAGTGACCACCGATCTTTCGATGCTATCTCGTCCATCGATTCGATACTTATCAGGGATTTCTTAAGCCCTTGCACCTTCACGTCCTTTTTCCAGGTTCTTGATGGGCTTTTCGAGAAGGGTATCTCTATGGGGAGGTTTACCCAGGGAACTATCTGAGGCAGTTAAGGGTATCTCTCTCTCTCCCGAGAACCAGGCGTGAAGTCTAAATTAGATCAACATGCATATAAATAACAATTTAAGAGAGCATAAGCCACACATAGTCTTTCCATATAAACATACAACTACTAGTACTGATCAAGATACCATACATACATTCTTATAATGAAGTCATTCACGATTTCACAACTTATGATCATAAATGTCAACATACATATATATTTCAAGATGTCAAAGGAAAAACACTTATCAGAAAGTAACACCAGGGGTTATGCAACTGCTGAGAGGGGTGCTCGTTTCCACCCAACCGTAGTCTCAATGACTCCCAACGGATTTACCACTAGCCACCCTCGAGCTGAGACCACGATGCTGTGAGACTGCGTCTCTGTTTGCCAGTGACTAGGAGCAATGGTTACTCTCCTTCCTCCCTGCTATCACCCACTCTGCATATAGCCAGAGTTCTGTTCCTCCCCTCGCGTCTGCCCCCTATTGCTTCTCCCCCACACCTTATCCTCTTGCGAGGTTGCGTGTGGTGCGATTTCCCCTGTGCTGGTCAGGCCTGACGGCTCTTACGGATGGGCGGTTCACCTCCCCATCCCTCATTAATTCCTGAGGAGCCATATACCTACCAGCCTGCGAGACATTAAATTCATGGCTAGCGAGCCGCTTTTGGTTCTCTGGGCCAGTGAAGTCCAAATACAGTATTGATTTTCGGTGGAAGTTAACGCCACCTTTCCAGGTGCCTTCCAAGGCCTCTCTGTAGCCATCGTGGTCTCTTTTTCTGCATATCCCCTCTCAGAAGTCCTGCAATATAAATTCATAATATTATTCACATTCATCGACCTTTTCCACAAGGTCCATTCACATCACATATTCACATTTCTGAGTTTGCCACAGTTCTTGGCCAGTCCAGCTATTTTTACAAACTGGGGGAAACAGGGTGTTACACAGGTCTCCTCGTCACTTTAGAGGTGAGGTAGTTACCTCAATGGGGGAATCTCGGTGACCCTAGGGGAAAATGAGATGGAAAGTGGTAGGTATGAATGGATGTCCCTAGGGGTAAATTATAAGTAGTATGAAGAGCTTGGGAAAGAGTCTTGGGAAGTTTCAAGGCTTGCTAAATAAGTTGAGTAACCTGCCAAGTGTGAATACATGCCCGAGACACAAGCAAAACAATGCATATAACTTAATATGTTAGTTGGACAAGCAAGTTAAGATTGTTGTCCCTAATTGCAGAAAAGATAAGAGATATATATCAGCTCAATAAAGATAGTAAATGCTGCAATATAAAGTGCTAAGCATATGATAAAATAGACAAGAGGAAAGCTAGTGAAAGCTAGCTCAACTCACCAGTGATTAAGCAATAACTTTAGCACAAAGAGGGAGGCTGAAACAAAAGGTTGTTGCAGTGATATTATCACCCTTACGACTGTAGCAAACCAAGCATAACAACATAAAAATCAGCCACTAGAAAACACCTCTAACTAGCTCAATAGGTGTGCTAGGCTTAGTAGAGGGTTAGGGTAAAGTTAGGGATAAATCCTAGGGTTATTTTAGGAGTTATTAAACATTAAAAGGTTAGTGTTTTGCAACCCTAATGGATGTAGGTTAGTTTTGCAACAACAACAATAATTTGTGGCTGAAAGGGGACACCTCAATGAGGCAAGGGAGCCAAAGGCTCAAAGAACACTTACCCAAAGAACCAACTTTAAAACTTGAAATTTGTATGTTTACCAAGGAAAAAATTTATTTCTCCAATGCAACAACTAAATGACTAGTGCCTTCAATTAAAGGATTAATTGATTCAATCAAAGAAAGAGCTAGAGGTACTACCTCCTTTGGGGTGTAAATCCTCTTACTCCCCAAGGCAAGTATCTCTATCTAGGGTTTCGGCTAAGAGGGTGTATGCCCTTATACTTCTCTTAGCAAACTTTTGTTAAACCAATAACATGTAAGGATAAAGTGTTGGAGACTAAGGTGGGGGTGTATGCGCTTATACTTCCCACCTAGCTCTAGCAAATAACCTTGACTTGAAAAATAAATGATAGCAACAATGTAAAAAACTTACCAATTCAAGGAAAAAGCTAAGACAAACCACCACAATAGAAAAAGAATAGCCTTCCAAGGCTAGCCCATAACTTCCACCAACCAATAACCAAGAAAGTAGCCATACACAAGAGTACAAGAGAGAAACTATCCAAAGATAGTGAAAATTTCAGTTCAATACTTCTCATAATGGGAGAGTTATGTTATGAAATGAGATCTTATGGTCTCTATTTATACAATATGTCTCCAAAATAGTTTTTCCACATAATTTTAGGGTAAACCACAAGAGTAGAGGTCAACAACCCTAATATTGCCCCTTTTACAAAATAATATTAAATAATTCACTTAAAATTTACTGTTACACAAGAAGAAACCCTAACTTAATGTGACGTCACCCCTTTAGGAGACGTTTTGACACTAGGAGCAAGTCATTGGTGTTGGAGGAGTGTGGTTAGGCTTCCCAAAGACAGATGCCAATCATCCAAGTCATTTTATTCATGATCAAAGCCTCATTCTCCTCAAAATGTGCTTGTGCCAATGAATGATAACCTCACCACGAAACCCTAGCCCTCCTAGGAATTTTTTTGGCATGTGAGGGCTAGGTTATGTCGTCCACAATGTCTTCTAGGCCTCCAAAGGTATGTCTCTCTCATTCAACATGCGGGCCCTTGGCATCCACTTGTGGGATTCAAGCCCCATGGAAGCCCAAGCTAGGCTCGTTCCTCCAAAACTGTCCACCAACTAGGTCTTGCAAAGACACATAAGCATGCCCTCCAAGGATCTTAAGTCAAAATATCATGATAATTAAATCAAGTCAATAAATGAGCCACCTAATCATTTGCATCAAAGATTACCCTATCAAACAGTTAAGTTCTCAAAGACATTATGTGACTTGCCAAGCTTGGATATGGGAGGGTTGACGAGGTGTCCTATTGGGTAGATCTTGCCCTAGGTCAAGGAGTGTTTCCAAGAGATCCCTCTCTAATCCATGTAAAGTGGATGAAGTGGTTAAGGGTCAAGACTCAATGGGCATGGGGTTCATGACATACAATGGGTTGTAGTGTCTCATTCATGGGTGCCTTTGTAGAGGGTGTGTGACACCTTCATTTGCAATGCAATTTTTTCAAGCTCATCATTTTTTCCATTCTTTATTTCTTTCATAATTTAAGGACAAGTTGAAGGCCACTATCTTAGCATGGTGTCCAGATAATGATAGTGTCACTCACAAATACCTAGCGGAAATGAGAAGTTTGTCTTGTGATGAGACCCCCTTTCTCTCATCCATGCAACTGAGAGCCATTACCCTAGCTTAGTGACCCAATGATGGTAATGTCGTACCACTAGATATCCATAATCATGATAGGCTGGCTCGTGATGAGACATCTTATCCTCCAACTAACCATTTAAGCATTCATAATCATTATTCTTGTGGGTACCCCTTTTCTTATAGATAAGTGTTTCATTTATTTCTTGGGGGATTCCCTAGGCGAAGCATGTGTAAGGTTTATATATAGGCTTTTATCTTTTACCCAACAAAAATTCCTCTGGGCCTTCAACCCCTTCTTCCCATAGAATTAGGGACAACCCTTTCTTGGGTCAATACACCTTAAAATCCAAAGAAATAAGGAAATGGGGGGTTTAAGTGATGAAAAGTGGTCAGTATGGTAGGGAATGGTACGATGGCTCTTCAAGGGAGTTCCTAGTAGAAAACCAATTCCTAAGGAAGACCACTCACTAGGGCACAATGTCAACCACCAAGGTGAAACATGGAAAAAGGCATAATGTCCAAGCATATGTCATGAAATCTAAAGTTGTCTAAGATACAACATACTCAAATGCCTCAAATATTGAAATGAGACTTACCATAATAATTGACTTGTGCCTCATGGAGCAAGGCCCATTACCTCTTGGAAGCCAGCTGGTGTGGTGGATGCCATCTGAAAATTTATGACATCTGTGGTGGTGAGAAGGGTCTCCATATGTGCAAATGGACATTGTTGGTCATGTAGTCTCTCGACACTCCATATCTGCAACCTGAGGGCCTCGAGACATAATCTCCTTAGTTATCCCACAAAATGGGGATAACATGACTCAAAGCTATTGTTTGATGAAGATTTTGAACCATCTTTTTGTTTGAATTTTGATGAAAAATCGAAGACTCACACTACCGAGAAGCAAAGTTTTCATTCTGGGGCCTTTTACAAGGATTTACAGATGAAGAGGCAATAATTTTTCGATGGTGGGAAAATTTCTTTCTCCGGATATGAGGCTATCACTTACATCCTATCTTCTTCTTTAGGAAGCCATGCAGTTTCTTCCAATATCTCATCTCCCCTCAGTCTTCAGGAAGTAGTGATCCTGTGAGTAAGGAAGAAGATAAGTCATCATCTATATATGGTAGCCTCATTCATAGATGGGTGGATCAAGCTTGTGGCCATTCTTTCCAAGAGGATTTCCTCCCTCCCACGCACCTCTATGAGTTGCTTTCTATGATTGATCATATGCTCATTATTATTGTGTGCTTGACTTATCTTTGTTGTATTACATAATTAAGTAGAGGGGGAGATACTTTGATGAGATGATCAATTGTTTTCATTGGTTGTACGATTTCACCTAACATCCATAGGACCTGATTTTCACAAGGCCTCAGGCCCCAAGTAAGTAGGTAGGTCATTTTGCTTTCTTTCATTTTCATTTTGTGTGCCATCCTGGTGTAGTTGCATTTGCTTTCATATCTTTCTTTACATATTTCTTTATTTGCATTTATGCATAGTTTCTTACTACATTTGCTTGATCATATCACATCTTAATTAGAATTTTTTTCGAAAAAATGAAAAAAAATATTTTTAAAATAGTTGTCAATTTTGGATTTTGATTATATGAATAAAAGGGTGAGTGCACCACCCTTGATATCCAAGCTTGTTTGTTTTAGTGTGTGTAGGCACATGTCTTACCGGGAGATGTTAAGGTTCTCATGTACTCTACGACGAGCACATGTCCCCAAGTAGGAGCTAGATGTTACCCCCCATTTCTAGGGGTAACTAAGGAGGTGATTTCTTGAGGCCTGCAGGTTGCAGACATGGAGTACTGAGAACCAAATGACTAGACAGAGCCCCTCCTCTCACCACACATCACCATTGATCGACAACATCACCGTCCACCACACCAGCTTGTCCCACATAGGACAACATGTCTTACTCCATGAGGTAACAAGTCCGGTGCCATGGAAAGTTTCATCTTAATAAATGCAGCATTTGAGAATGTTGCAAAGGGTCCTTTCTTGATTTTGAAAACGTTTGCTTGGAAATTATGCATTTTGCCTCATTTCACCTTGGTGGTTGACATGTTTTCTTGGTAAGTGGGTCACCCTTGGGAAAAAAGGTTGCTACTAGGGGGTCTCCTTGAGGGGTCATCATACCATTCCCGCACATACTTATCACTTTCCATACTTCTTACCTTTCATTTCCTCATCTTTTGGGTTTTCAGACATATTGACCCAAGAAGGGCTCGTGCCTCATTTCATGGGAAGAACTGGGGCTAAAGCCCCAAAGGATTGTAGCTGGAAAAAGATAAAAGACAATAAATTATCCTCCATATACTCGCGCTAAGGTCCCGAGAGCAATGAAATGCTTCTCCACAAAATTCTAGGATGTGCAAACTAAAACACATAACTAATAAATGTCTCACTTTTTGAGGGAATGCATTTGCGATGTCTTTTACTTTATTTTCACATGGAACTCAATGTGATCCTAGCTTCAAGTGGCATTATGATACTCTTTACTTTCCCTTGCATATAGTACTCAATATTCAGACTTTAATCAATTAATGGAAAATAAAGAGCTTGGAATAAGGTTTCATTGAAAACAAGGATGCATCACACCCTCTACAAAGGCACCCATAAATGAGACAATATGAACCCTTGTATGTCAAGAAACTCCATGCCCAAAAGTTACACCCCCATCCACATCATACTCGTTTACATGACTTAGAGAGGGTCTTCTTGGGAAACACTCCTAGACTTGGGGAATGACCTACCCAATAGGGCAACATGACAACCCTCCCATACTTAAATTTGGCAAGTTGTATAAGGTCTTTGAGCATTTGTTTATTTTGAAATGGGGGATCTGATGCACATTTTTGAATGGTTCTTTTATTAAGTATGGATTACTTGGCGCGGTACTTGTGACTTGTGGAGCCTTGGAGGGTGTACTTGTTTGTCTTTATAGGGCCTTGCTAGGTGAAAGCTTGTTCGTGGAGGCACACAGTTGCTTGGACCTTCATAGGGGCATTAAGCCCACAGATTGGATTATGCACTCCCTTTGATTAAACACTTGGGAGGATGAACGTTGTCTTTGAAGGTAGTTAGACACCAGGAGATGATCACATTTTGGTCCCTTGCACCTCAACGTTGGCCTTTGGAGGCTTAAAACGTTGCATTCTATGCCCTAGATGTCACATGAGGGCTATGGTTTGATGGGGTTTTCATGGTTTCATGCTGACGTGACATGATTTTATGGAGAGAGAGACACATGAAATGCATTAGAGCACTTGGTGGCAAGGCACATGGCCTTTGGAAGCCCAACGATCTTCAGCAAGAGGCTCAACATCTCTCTTGGAGGCCTAACGTCACCTTCTAGGGCATGACGTCCCCCCCAAAAATGGAATTACTTTATGTATTTTGTAATTTTAAGTTGTAAAGGGAAAATAAAGGAGGTTGGCCTCTCTAATTTGTTGCTGACATTTTAAAAAGTGGACAAATTGGTTTTAGATTACCTCATATAAATAGAGGTCACCTCAAGTGCTTGAGAATTACATACTCTTTGGTTGAAATTTTTTCCGTGCTTGGGAAATTCACTCTATCTCTCTTTGGTGCTTTGTGGATGGTTTTTACTTGTCTATTGGAGGTAGAAGTTAGGCACTATCTCTTGGATGCTCTTTTCTTGGTAATGTGATGGAATATTCTTGATAAATGAGGGTTTTTCATGTTATCTCTTGAATTTGGTAAGGAATTTTCTGCATATTGTGTTGTTTCTTCTTGTTTCATCTTTGGAGAAGTATAAGGGCATACACTCTCCATCAAGATCCATATATTTGTCACTGAAAAAGCCATTTTGCAAAGGTTGCTACAAGGAGTAAAATGAATTACACCCTTGTATATTTACCTTGCTAAGGTTAGTTTGCTCCAGGGAGTAAAAAGGCTTACACCCCTAGAGAAGTAACAAACCCTAGCTCATACACAAGAGAATCCATTGACCCAGTTGATAAGGAACTAATCTACTTGCATTAGAGATTGTATATTCATGCATTGGTATACATGAATTTTTGAGATATTGCAATTGTTTAAGTTGGATCTATTTCTACATGCTATAGGATTTCTTGTGCCCTAGGGGCATCTTGATTGGCCAAGTAATTCTTATTAATGTTATAAATTTAACCTACTGTTAGCGCTAGAAGATGCTCTCTAACTGCTAGGAGGGCATGCCTAGCACATCTTAGTTATTGTAATGTTTGTGAAAAATGGATGGACCAGGTGGATCAAGAGGAATGAGAAGGGTAGAGTGTCTTGCATAGGAAATCAAGCTAATATCCAAATAGAAAGGTAGAATCTCATAGGTCAAGATAAGCTAATGGATAATAGATAGTTGAAGAAGATAGCATGAAATGGAAGAAGGTGACATATTCATGAATATATAGGGCTCAAAATCTGCTCATCCTTATACATTCACGGAGAATATATTTAGATCAAAATATCATTTTGATCTTAATCATAATATCTAGAAACAAATCATAGTTTGCAGGCAGTAAACGCCAAAATTTCTATTGCTACTAAATCTGAAACTGTATAATAATTAGTGCATTGCAAAAACCATCTTTGAAAATAGATAAGACAAATGAAAGCTAAAACATAAGAATATTGTTTATTAACTTGATGCTTTGAGCATGATAATGCAAGATTTACAAAGTACAAACTTACATGATGACCAAGACTCCGACCTCTCCTCTTAGTACCCTCTCGGGCCTAGAATTCCCCCTCCAATCGCTTTGAGTTTTAGAATATATAATAATAATAATACAAAATCTTGAGATCTCGAAACCCCCGTGGATCAAAATCCTCTTCCAACTAATTGTAGAAACTAGTTACAAAATTATAGAATCTAGCAACAAACAAATAGGATTTGAGACAAATTGAAGATCATATTTCGTGCAAATTATTTGACCAAAACTTATCCCTTTTCTTCCTTCGATTCCCAACAGATAGTTGATGTTGATAGGTGTTGAGGATGAGGATTACATGCGCCTCGGGAACCATCTGACCACCTTGGCATGCAATTTTTACAAGAATAAATAATTCCTTTGATTGCCATCCAAATGCTCTTCTCCAAATCTCTAATGCTTGATTTTTGCAAATTGATTTGCATTGGAGATGGTTGGGTGTCCACTTGGAGTTGGTTTGACTTTATGAGTGATGTTTCGGCGTGTGAAAATTGGTTGCCACAATATTATGGAAAATTTCGTTATGATAAGACAAGGATTTCTTCCAAAACATTGAGAAATTCTGAAAACCACTTGAGGTCAAGGTAAATGGACCCATTCTGGAAGTGGGTTTTTAATGGTTTTGGAAGATTATTTATGGTTTGATCGGAAATGGAGCTCGAAATTCTCTTCCCGAAATAATGACGAGAACTGATAGTTTGCACATATCTTTAACCATGAGCTTTCTCTGCATATTTTATCCGATTGAGGCCATAATAGAAACAAATCTAAAAATTTTTACTTCCTCTACCCAAAAAGGAACACAAAAGTAATGGCATGCCCAGTTTTTCTCCATATTGAGGATGTGTTTCAACCAACCATATGATCATAAGAAACATGCACATAAAATGAACACAGTAACTAGCAATCATGTCAAAGAGCTGACTTGAGGAGGGTGTATCACCTGCGATGTTTAGGAAAAACTTTTGAAGACTGCATACCTTCAGTTGCTTTCGTCTTCCATCCCTTTGTGTATTTCCAGAAGTAAAATGCACTTCCTTTTCATCCTTTAGAAGAGCATAAATCTCTTGTCTAATAAATTCACCATCCTTCCTTAAAATAGTGCCTTGAAAGAAAGGAGAATGATTTGGTTTTCAAATGATGAAGAATATTTTGCAAAAGAAAGAACAACATGGTTGTAAGCATCCACAACATCCTTCTCTAATCTTTGATCTAAATAATGCAAGTGTATATATAGATTTTCCATCTTCAACCATAAAAACAACAAGAGATGTCTCCTCATCTTGGTGTTGTCAAGCACTTGGCATTTGGATGTATTTGTGAGTACATTATTTGACACTTGGATTCAAGATCATCGCTGCAAATTGAAATAAGATTGACAACTAGTGTGAAGCTCATAGAATCTTTGTGTTCCTCGCAGGTGCTCTTGGACATGGCACTTGCCATTACATCTTGGCACTTGATTGTTACTGTGCACCCGATCTTCACCACTGGGCGCAATGAATCTTTGTTAGCACGTTCTCTTCATGACTCGAGCTGCTTGACAATATTTGACTAATCTATTGGAAGCTGATAGAAAAGCAAAGGTGAGATTTGGCATTTTCGAACATAATCAAAGAAACCAAAGAATTTCTAACAAAAACAGGTGGTAAGAATTCATCGAACGATAGTTGAAACTCTATAAGACTTTGACAAATATTTATTTAAGAATTCATAGGCTCTGAAAAAATGGGCAAAAGACTTGAGAGTTTTGGGAGATTTGATCCAAAATTGGCGAAGAGGTTGAAAGATCACATTTGCGATTGCGCTGCAAAAATGCCCTGCTTCTAGTAGCACGTGTCTTTGTCACATGCGCTGCAAGAAATTGGTACAAAATTTAACATTTTAAGCCTGCAGCTATGGGTTCTAACACCTACAACCAATAGGGCTGCACTGAAATCATCTAAATATTATTGTTTACTCACTATTCTACCACTGAAATCTACTTGCAAGTTGCCCTAATTAATCTACTAGTCATTAGCTATCTTTAGGGTGGATAGTTTGTTTATTTTGGTGGCTAGAATTTGATGTTGTAGAAATTGATTTCTACATCCATTAGGTTGTTATATAGCTTGCTTATAAAACTACATAACAACCCCCTAATCACCATCAAAATCTTGCTTTAATCATTGAAAGTTTAACTAGTTAATGCTAGCTTTGTTTCCAACATCTTGTACTTGATCTTGGATGGTTAAATTTGAGGCTCTTATGATCATTTGTTGCTGATATATATTTCCATACTACTGCAATTTGGGAAACAAGGATTCTTGCTGAAACCCCTTTGGTTTTGAAGCATCTATTTCTATATATTGTCTTGTTCTGTGCAAGGCTAACATTGTTTTGCAAGTATACCATCTTTGGAAACCTTTTCCCTTCTCATAAGACTCTTTTCCAAGATTTATCTCCACATTAGAACCTGACCTATGGGGGAACTTTTCATATCTTATCACTTTCCATCTCAATCCCCCTAGGGTCACCCAGGATTCCCCCCTTGTGGTGATTTCATCATCACTAAAGTGAGGGGAGTGTTTTCCAAGGTGACAGAGGGTAAATATTCCCATAGTTGTCACACCTTTGTGGGTTGGGTCTGGCTTTTCCAAAGCTACAATCTATGTGATAACAAAGGGAAAACATAAAATTACATTATATTATGGACTTACATGATTCGACCATTGTTGGTCATTTATTGAGCAAATGGATGAACAAAGAAACTCTAAAATTATGGAGGAATGAAAATTTTGTAGCAATTTTAGGATACTCTCCACATAGCATGGTCCTAGTTAAAGGATGGTTGGTTTGGATTCTCCATTCTAGCGAATATGGAAACAAAATTATTCAATATATATTGACGTGGGGCTTGCAATCTCTCTTTCTAAAGAAATGACATTTGGAATTTGAAGCTAACTCTACTCACATGGATTTCATCCTAGTCCGGGTTAGGTTACTAGGCCTCCCTCTAATTCTGTGATTAGACAATTTTTTTAAGGAAATAGAAAATGCTTTGGGTTTATATTATTATGTGGACAATTTCTATAGGGAAACTAGATATATGGATATGCCCAGAATTTTAGTTCATATGGAGCTCTAAAAAGGATTGGCCGACTTCGTCATTATTAGAAAGGGTCTTGCA
Organism: Picea mariana; assembly: GCA_032191745.1. Classification (NCBI taxonomy): domain Eukaryota; kingdom Viridiplantae; phylum Streptophyta; class Pinopsida; order Pinales; family Pinaceae; genus Picea; species Picea mariana. Next base: position 39,832 of record JASDQU010243892.1, read on the forward strand.
ATCTTTTTTCAATCCCTAGATTATGAAGGAATTCCCTTCAAGTGTGGATGATGTCATGTTTATGGGCACCTAACAAAGGAATTCCCTCTCCAAAATAGAAGAAATGTTTGGGTTCATAAAGAGCATTAAGAAGGCAAAAGGAAATTCTCAGTCTCCATTGAAAAAGGCTCCTTCGAGAGATATCTTGACGAGCCCTCCAAAGGACATTCCTACGTAGAATCCACCAATAGAGTAGACGACTACTCATCAAACATAACATCTTGGGAATCACAAAAGTGGGGAATATCTATGGGAAAATTTGGGTAAGCTTATTTCTATTCTTTCTCATGATCTTCATAAGATCTTTGAGAACTTGTTTTTTGGGTCTTGGGAAGTAGGGTTAGAAAATTCAAATAAGGACAATGCTGGTGATTTTCTCCTCAGATTCTCATGGATTAATATCCCCAAGCTCCCTCCCCTCATTCCTCTAGATGTCTTGGGTGGTTCTAAAGGGGGAGTGATCCCTTCACCTGGAATTTCTGTGAAATCACCTAGTGTATTAGCTGACTTGAACACTCATAGGGACCCTCAATCCTCTGATGTAGCTAAATTAATCTCAGGCCTAGGTCCAAAGAAACACCCATTTTTTGGGGAGGGATAGTGGGAGGTTTTGGGTTTCAAGAAGATAAATATACCAAACCATATGACAGAGGGAGGAAATCCTTCTTATGCATGGCTTAAAACTAAGAAAATTATGAAGTTAGAAGTCGAAGACAACTATCATTGATTGGGTCACTTAGTGCAAATTCCCCCAAGGATGTTTCCAAATGATCTTCCTTACCTCTAAATTATTAAGGATTGGCCAATTCCTTAAAAATTTTGCCATAAAAAGGTTAATATATACTCACACCCCTTAGACCACTTTTCTACAAGAAATAATCACAAATGGGGAGAAGCTGGTTAAAGACTTGTCAAGATTTTAAGGGGATGGTATTTTAGATTTAATGACACTTTGGGAAGATTTGGGGTAAACATCATGGGCTAGAAAAAAGGATCTTTCTTGCTATCTAATTCATGGGATTTTTTATTAGGTATAAGAACTTCTCTCTACTCCTTATATCTTGGGAAATAAATTACATGTTTGAATATATATGGGCCTTACTCAGATAGACATGAATATTAGGAAGCCTTATTCAATAGAGATTGGTTTCAAAGAGGTATAATGGTTGTTGAGGGGATCTTAATTTTTCTCTAGGTGCATCTGAGGTGTGGGGTCCAATAACACAAGTGGACATTTTATTTGGCTTCTTTATAAACAAAATAGATATTGTAGGACTATTGGACATTATGCCTGCAAATATCTCTCCAACATGTAGAAATATGAGAATGGTGGAGGCCAGAATAGCAAAAAGGTTGGATCATTATTTAATTTCAGAAGATTTTATTGATGAAGAAGCTATAATTCATCAATGGGTCTCTACTAGAGGGGACTTAGACCACAACCATATGATTTTAGAAGTGGCTCCAATCTAAGGGAAGCCACCCAAACCCTTCAAATTGAAGTACAATTGGCTAAAGGATGAGGATTTATTGAGCAAAATAAAGGAAGTATGGAAGCCATTTGATGGTACTACCAATGAATCAATGCCCATTCGGTTTCATCAAAACCTTAAAAGGGAAAAATCAAACTACAATCAAATAGTCTATTGAGAAAAAGAAGAAGGATGAAAGGAATTTATTAGAGATCAAAGAACAACTAGATGTTTGTTATAACAAAGAGGGTTTTGGTTTCTTTCCAGAAAATAAAAAAGAGGAGATAAAACTACTGGAAGATAAAAAGAAGAAAATTTTGCTAGATAAAGAAAAAGAATGGAGGCTTAACATTTTGGTTATCTGGCTATAGGCAGGGGACGATAATACAATTATTTTCCACAGATATGCCAACTGCAGGAAAAATATAAATTATGTTTAGTGGATTGAGAAAGACGGTGGATCATGGGAAACATACTTCCCCAAAATGGCATCTGAAGGGGTAAACTTCTTCCATTCACTATTCAAAAAGGATTCTAGAGCTACCATTGCAGTAGTAATCAGATTGACAAACTATTTTCCAAGTTTTGTTAGTTAGGAGGAAAACTAAGAACTTATGGAAAAAATTGGTAAAGAAGAGCTCTTATGAACCCTTTAGGTCTTTCAATAGGATTATATCCGCTAGACTATATGATCTCCTTTTACAATTATTTTTGGGCTACTATGATTTCTTGAAAATGATATATGAAGAATGGTCGAGATTGTACGATCAACAACCAAAACTTTGGCATCCCTCATCACAACCTTCATAGCCTTGATTCCTAAGTCCAATAATTCCTCATGCTTTGAGAACTTCAGACCAATATCTCCATGCAACTACATATACAAAATTGTCTCCAAAGTCGCAACTCAAAGGATGAAAGACATGCTCTCTAGGTAGATATTGTCAGAACATTTTAGTTTCTTGGAAGGGCGACAAATTCATGAAGTTGTGGGAGTAGTGCAAGAAGGTATACACTCGATAGAGACCATGAACATAAAAGAATTAACTATAAAAATGGATCTCTCCAAATCATTTGATTGAGAGAGTTCGTTATACATTGGACTAGATCTTATTCATTTGCTTTTTTGTTGTAGTTTTATCACATGAGTAATGAGTTGTATCAACTTGATCTCATTTAAAATCCTCCTTAATGGTGCCACCTCTCCCTTATTTAAACATGAAAGGGGGATTAGAAAAGGATGTCATGTATCCCTCCTTATTTTCCTCTTAGCAACAGAAGGACTCGGTAGATCCATAAAAGCGACGTTAGGGAATGGAAGCCTAAAAGGCATAAACATAAGCACCTCTTGTAATGTAACTCATCTTTTATTTGTTGATGATAGACTTATATTGTATGAAGGCTATAGAATAATGGCTAAGCAAATCCATGAGATCATTGATCTCTTTTGTGAGGCCACTGGTATGAAGATAAACATTCTCAAATCATCAATCCTTTTCTGGGGACTCTCGGAGAAAACCTCAAATCTCCCATGCATTTGCTTACCAGGGAGGGGATTTAAATGTTGGCTTAAAATACCTTGGTTTCATTTGAAAGCAAATATTTATCAAAAAGGTGACTAACAATGGTTCTTAGGTAAGTTGGAAAAAAATATTAATCCTTGGTACAACCACTGGCTTTTCAGAGGTGGTAGACTAGTACTAGTTAAAGCAATCCTTGAAGCCATCCTTGTTTATTGGATGTCCCTTTATTGGATTCTAAAAGGTATATTGGATAAAATTAGACAATTATGCTTTAGGTTTATGTGGTTAGGATAGGCTGGGAAGAAAGGGGTGGTGTTATCTTCCTATAAAGGGACTGCAATCCCAAAATCTAAAGGTGGATGAGACCTTAAGAACATATTTCTATTCTCAAAGGCTCTAGCAGCAAAGAATGTATGGAGACTTGTACAAGGCTTTGGAATTTGGGCTCAGGTCACAAAATACAAATACATCTCTTCTAGCTCAATAGAGGACTAGATCAAGAAACTAATAAAAAAATCTTAGAATGCTTCAATCATTTGGAAATAAATAGTCTCAACATTCCCTCCAATTGATAGCTAGCTAATATGGTGATTAGGGAAGGGGGAGAAAAAAAGTACAAATATGCCTAGACCCTTAGATAGGGTGCAATGAAGCCTAAAAAATTCCAACCCATCTAATTCTTGATCTAAAAAATAGAGGATACTACTATTTGAGGCAAATTGCAAGAGGAATAAGAGGCACAGGTGCATAGCAACACTGGTTATCTTGGAGAGAGATCGACCTTAGGGAAGAAGATGAAGACACTTGGGAAAACTACATTTGAAATATAAGAATTTGTTTCGTGAGACTAAAATATGAGGAGGATCAACTTATTTGGTCTATGAATCCCACTGGTAATTATGAACCAAGGATAGGGTATAAAGTGTTAGAATTGGAGGGAAATGATACACCATAGACGCGGTGATGGAAACAATTCTATAAATTCAAAAGTATATCCAAAGCAAAATTATTTATATGGCTCCTATTGAATAATAAATATCTAAACCGAGATATCCTACATAAAATAAATTATGAGGGCCTAGGAAGGTGTTGTCTTTGCATGATATCCTTATAATCCAACTCTCATTTTATTATGCCATGCAAATTTACAAAGGAGGTATAGTTGGAAACATAAAGAATAATAGGTTTAAAAAACACTCAGAGAGGAAGGTATTCCATGAGGTACAAATCTCTTACCCTATCTATAGGATGGGAGGTAAGGTTAGCCAATAACTCCAAATTATTTGAGGAAAGGTATACCTTACCTCTACAATGTGCCTTACAAAGTCTAAATGTTCTCTCTGCATTTCCTCGACATAAGGATGCTCAAATTACAAAACACATCTCCCAAGATTTAATAAACAAGGATATTCCATGGGATTACTTTGATGGGGCCTACCAGGTAATCCCCCCTAGAGGATGAGTTGGGGGAATCCCACATCTCTCCTCTAGTCACAATATCTCTTTCATAGTTGGAATAGGCAATGAAACAAACAATTTATGTGAATTAATGACACTAAAGTTGGTGCTAATGCTAGCCATGGAAAATGGAGTTTCAGACCTTTAAATATTTGGATATTCTCTACTAGTTACTCAATGGATGAAACACGAATTCAAATTTCATAATTTCACTCCGCAACCTTTATTTCTTGACACTCTGAACATCAAATCAACTCTCTCATATCACCTTTCATGTTTGTTAGGACATGAAATAGGAAGTTGTTCGGTTATCTAAAGAATGAATTGATTTGGAAAGAGTAATCTAGAATATTACTAAAAGTTCCCAAGCTCGCATCTCAACCTTTTTTTCCAAAGAAAAAAATCCATAATTTTATTTATGATAAAGAAAATTACAAAGTCATATGCTTCCTGGAATTCAAAAAAGAGCTCGATAACCATTTGGAGCAAATGCCCTCTTCATACTTTCCTATCTTTATACATATAGCAACAAAGTGTTTCTTCCCCAAAATATTACATAAATATCGACATGTTGCTTCTTTTATCAAAGAGTTACATAGATAGATACATCAAAACTGTAAAGTTGTGATCAGTCCTCAGTTGAAAAAAGAAAAGTATTTCATTATATTCAATGAGCATGTGGTAAATCCATGGAATGACCATATTGTAGAATGGAAGTAAACCAGGTACCACGTTCCATTCCCAATCTAGATTTTGAAAGGCTATTTGCTATGCTGTTCATGTCCCTCTATATGTGACTTAGAGAGATATGTGAGAAAGTTTTCATCTGCATTTGTATATCATCATAAAGGGGTTGTAAGGTGATATTTGTGATTTGAGATTCCTTTCTAATCAATTTGATGACCAAGAGAGACTTGCAAAAATTTTGAATATGTTGGACTCCATGTTCTTGGGTCAATTGAAGAAGTAATTTGAGTGTTATCAGTTCACAAAAATTGTTAGATTCCTATCCAATTCCCACTTTTAAGGAGATATGTCTATGGAGGAGAGATATATAATTCATCCCGCACCTCCTTTAGGGGGATTTCCTTGTTGAGCTTCATCAAAGTATGCCCAAGGGAGAACCTTGTTTATTACCTCTTCTTTGAGTTTATCTCTAGATTTCTTTTCCTCCACTTGTGGGTAAGAATTGGCTCCATATTGATCTAGGTAGAAATTGGTGGCCACCCACCTATTCCACTAGCTCAAAACAAGGGTTTCCACCTTGGAAGTTTTTCTATGGATTTTAAGGTCATGAACTTACAGGGCCATTTTGAGGCCTTAAACGATGTTTTTTGGGCTCAATAGAGCCTAAAATATAACACTAGATAGATGCTAGGATGAACATAATATGCACTCCTCGAATATACCTTTCCGACGAGGTATAGAACGGCCCAAATGAAGACCGTATACAAAAGTTACGTGCTCGGGAAGTTGACGTATCAACTACCCCCATCAGGGCCCACAAACCTTTTGGTGTTTCATATTCTGGGGTTAGAGTTTTGGATTTTCATTATGTTTAAAAAGGAATTTGGAGCCTCATTGTAAACATCATCATCTTCTTGCGAATGAGCATAGCCATCACATCTCTTCTAAGAGATAATCTTCCACCATTCTAGTGAGTCATTCACTCTGTAATTTTACAATTTCTGTACATTTCTCTCATTAATAAAAATTGTGCATTACTGTATCTCCGTGTTTATTGCAACATCTCTATATATTTCATTGTTATATCTCTACCTTCATTTCATTCTCAAAATAATCTGGAACTGTGGTATTAGAGCAGACTACTCCTTTTCGTTTCTTAGTGCATGTACCCAACGAGGTCAAGGTATAGAGAGTTGGGTCTCGAGTTAGTTTCTCTTGAGGACAACCACTCTCGCCAGCCCAAGCAGTCTCCCATGGTGGAAGAAAAGAGAGACGAGGGAGCATAAGACCCCATCAAGTTGTTGCTCCCAGAAGCCCTTGCGCAACATAGGAATGAGATGTTGGAGAATTTTTCCCAAATCCTTCTGTCGAGCTGCAGATATACAATGTAAATCAACATTTAATTGTCAACCCGGGAAGGTAGACTTAGAGGAACCAGCACAGGAAATGCAGGGTTGAAGAGGGGGTTTAAAGGATGCCAAGCTACTCTCTGANGCTGAATCAAATCTACCACTGCTGAAATGAAAGCACACTTGCATACTACTGAAAATGAAAGCACTCTTTACTTCTACTTGCAGAAATCAAATCTACTTGGCAAAACTTCGGAGCCCACTCTCCAATCCTTTTTAGTACCTCCCCGGCAACGGCGCCAAAATGTCGAGCTGCAGATATACAATGTAAATCAACATTTAATTGTCAACCCAGGAAGGTAGACTTAGAGGAACCAGCACAGGAAATGCAGGGTTGAAGAGGGGGTTTAAAGGATGCCAAGCTACTCTCTGAACTGCTAACAGAAACTTGCTGAAAGAAGCTATTGTACTCTACTCTGTTCTGCACGCGTTTGCACTACTCTGTACTACTTGGTACTAACCGGTACTGTTCTGTATATGCATGTAAAAGATAAACTGAAAACAACTAAGTTCTGGCTACTTATCACTCCACACAACTCGGCAACCATCCTATGAAA
>JASDQU010243892.1:47076-71149 GCA_032191745.1 Picea mariana
CAAACATGAAAAAACAATAATGATTCATATTTACATCAAACACTATTGGGTCCATTACCCAAACCTTTGTGATATGGGTCTTTCTTCAAGGGTTGACATCAATGACAACCAACCTTAATCAACAAAAATTTCAACCAAATAGTATGTAATTCTCAAGCACATGACGATAAAATGAAATTGAGACGACCTCTATTTATATGAGGTCACCTAAAACCAATTTGTCCATTTTTTAAATTGTCAACAACAAATTAGAGAGGTTGACCTCCTTTATTTTCCCTTTACAACTTAAAATTACAAAATACATAAAGTAATTCCATTTTTAGGGGTGATGTCATGCCCTAAAGGGCGACGTTAGGCCTCCAAGAGAGACATTGAGCCTCTTGATGAAGATCGTTGGGATTCCAAAGGCCATGTGCCTTGCCACAAAGTGCTCTAGTGCATGCCATGTGTCTCTCTCTCCATCAAACCATGTCACATAACCATGAAACCATGAATACCCCATCGAACCCTAGCCCTCATGTGATGTCTAGGGCATAGAATGTGATGTTTTAAGCCTCCAAAGGGCAGTGTTGAGGTGCAAGGGGACAAAATGTGATCATCTCATAGTGTCCAAGTGCCTCCAAAGGCAACGTTCATCCTCCCAAGTGTCCAATGGGAGGGGGCACATCATCCAACCTATGGGATTCATGCCCCTTTGAAGGTCCAAGCAACCTTGTGCCTCAACGAACAAGTTATCACCTAGAAAGGCCCTACAAAGACAAACAAGTACACCCTCCAAGGGTCCACAAGTCACAAGTACCATGCCAAGTAAGCCATATTTAATAAAATAACTACTCAAACATGCACATCAAATCCCCCCTTTTCAAAATAAAAAAATTCACAAAGACCTTATACAACTTGTCAAATTTAAGTATGGGAGGGTTGACATGGTGCCCTATTGGGTAGGTCATTCCCCAAGTCTAGGAGTGTTTCCCAAGAATACCCTCTCTAATTCATGTAGAAGAGTATGATATGGATGGGGATGTAACTTTTGGGCATGGGTTTTTCTTGACATAAAAGGGTTCATATTGTCTCATTTATGGGTGTCTTTGTAGAGGGTGTGTTGCATCATCGTTTTCAATGCAACCTTTTTCCAAGCCCTTTGTTTGCCATCAATTGATTAAAGTCCAAACATTGAGTACTATATGCAAGGGAAAGTAAAGTGTACCAGAATGTCACTTGAAGCTAGGATCACATTGAGTGCCATGTGAAAGGAAAGTAAAAGACACCACAAATGCATTCCCTCAAGAAGTGGAACATTTATTAGTTATGTGTTTTATTTTACAGGTCCTCGAATTTTGTGGAGAAACATTTCATTGCTCTCAAGACCTTAGGGTGAGCATCTGGATGATAATTTATTGGATTTTAAATTTTTCGATCTACAAACCTTAGGGCCTTTATCCCCTTCTTCCGATGAAATGAGGTACAAGCCCTTCTTGGGTCAATATGTTCGAAAACCCAAAAGATGAGGAAACAAAAGGGAAGAAGTATGGAAAGTGGTAAGTATGTGTTGGAATGGTATGATGACCCCTCAAGGAGACCTCCTAGTAGCAAGCCTTTTCCCAAGGGTGACCCACTTACTAGGACAACATGTCAACCACCAAGGTGAAATGAGGCAAAAGGCATAATTTTCAAGCAAATGTTTTCAAAATCAAGAAAGGACCCTTCGCAACATGCTCAAATGTTTCATTTATTAATAGGACACTTACCATGACACTAGACTTGTTACCTCATGGAGCAAGACTCGTTATCCTCTGTGGGCCAAGCTAGTGTGGTGGATGATGTTGTTGTCGATCAGTGGTGATGTGTGGTGAGAGGACGGGCTCTGTTTTCTCATCTGGCTCTCAGCACTCCATGTCTGTAACCAACAAGCTTCAAGACATCATCTCCTTAATTAGCCCTATAAATGGAGGGTAACACCCTTAATTGCATATTTACCACCTTTGGTTTCCTCTTACACATTTGTGTTTTTCCATGGCCATCCCTGAACCTCCCGATCCCAAATCCTCCTAGTCAGTATCAAAGATTAGCATGGGGGATATCCGCTCATTAGGGAACCAGAAAACATACCTCTGGTAAAACCTTAGGGTTCTAAACTTCCCACTTAATCTATCCCACCAAGAGTCAAAGAGCCAGGAATGCATAATAACAAGTTTAGTGGCACTTCTTCGTAGACAAGCAAAAGAAGGGATGAATTCCCTTGCAATGGGTGTAATTAGTCATTTGAGTTTGTGCTCAGGGAGTAAAGACCTTGATCCTCTAGATCCTCCCACTCGTACTTTTCAGCCTCCATCCTCGATTTGAAATGATGGATCAACGATCTAGAAATGACTGGCCTTAACGTCAGGTGGCCTGACACATCCACCTCAGATTTTCAATTATTGGATTGATCCTACACCAATTTGTTGGATTTTCCTTATTTACAGAGAATTAGTGTTACTAGTGTTGTTTTACTTCGTTGCCATTAACATATATATCATGTACTGAGCAATAACAACATAAACAAGAGACAAAAAATAACACAAGAGATTTATCTCAGGAAAATCCCAAATGGAGGAAAAAACCAACAACCTTTCTTAGATAGATTTTGTTCACAAAGCAAGTCCAATCAGATAAACCCTAGCACAAGTGATAGCTTAACCAGAAATACCACCCCAACTACAACAACAACACCATACAAATGTAGCACACCTCCTCAAGGAGTAACACATAAGAGAGAGATACCAAAAGACTGAACAAGAATAAACTATGCAATTACAGCTACTGTGTCACCTCCTCCAAACTTGCGCCTTACTTCTGTGTAGCTGGGTGAGTGTGAGTGAGTGAACAAATGAACTAAGGCGCCTCCTTATTTATAGTCTTCTTGTCCTTATAGTTGGGCCGACTTCTCTTCTGGGAAGGTGTCTTTTCATTATACTTTATTCTTCTGGGCTGACTTCTCTTCTAGGGTATTTCAACATTTGTCCAATGGATCTCTTGCTTCCAGATTATTCACATCTAAGAAAGGTCATCTAGGAGGGAAATATCCTCCCGCAACTACTAAAACATCAACACTCCCTCTTAGTTAGGGAGGCATCTTTCAGGATGTCTTGAACTCATAGTCCACTGACTACTCTGCAATCTGCTAGGAGGAACACAGATGCTACAATTCCTTCAGTAACTCGAATCATCAGGCACAATCTCTACGATCAAACGGTAGCACACACAGCTACATCCAAATGATCTGGTAATCTCCATGACAATCAACTAGTAGCACACAACTACTATAATGTCATCCAATAGATCACAATTGTTGCCAAGTAGTACACAACTATTGTCCAGTGACACACAATCACTGCTAGTGGAACACATCCATTGTAGTAGCACACAACTACTGTCCGGAGTCACATAGCCTCCGCCAATGGAACACATCTACCGAAGTATCACACAACTACTGTCCAAAGACACACAATCTTCGCCAGTGGTACAGAACCACCGAAGTAGCACACATCTATTGTCCGGAGTCACACAACCTCCACCAGTGGAACACATCCACCATAGTAGCACACATCTATTGTCCAGAGACACACAGTCTCCACCATAGTCTTATGACTACATGTGTGATGTTTCTTCTCTTAGTAGGTCTGACAGTGCATTACACCCTCAGTCACCTCACGTGACTGATACATGGAACCCTTGGACAGAGGGGTTAGTCAGCATGAAAAGAAACAATACACCTCCCTCTCAACAAGGGTGAACATTCGACAACACTCCAAGCTTGTCCTTGAAGTACTCATACTTCACTCTTGACAAGGGCTTGGTGAGAATGGTCAATATCTGCTCAACCATGGATATGTATTGGAGCTCCACAGCTCCTCTTCGCACCATGTCTTAGATGTAATGATATTTGATCTCTATATGCTTAGACATGTCATGGAATACAAGGTTCTCGGTAAGCTTCACGCAACTTCGATTGTCACAATGTATCAAAGTTGGCTTCAATTCTAGATCAAACATCCTGACTAGCAACTTCTGAAGCCACATTGCTTCACGGATTTCCATGCTTGTTGAGATATACTCTGCTTCCGATGTACTGAGTGGCATTGATGTTTTCTTCCTTCTCAACCATGCAATCATGCCTGATCCCAGACTGAAACAACATCCATAAGTACTCTTCTGATCCACTGCACTCCTTGCCCAGTTAGAATCTGTATATCCCTGCAGCTTCACATCTCCACCTGAGACATATCTCAATCCATATCTCAATCCATATCCAACCATACCACAAATATGGAATCTGAGAAGGAATACTTTTTGAATGAAAGTCTCTTAGCCACTAACTCTCTATGAGATCAAATTCACTCTAAATTTGCATGCTTCCTCTAAAGCTTGACTCCCTCTGATTCTATACGATATCCAAAGCCACCTGCTTTCGCTGCATCTGTTGACTTATTCCGAAGTCTGATCTCCTATGGATTGTGTTGGGAGGTTTCTCCTCCCTATTGGATCCCAAGGGTTGATTCCCTCTTAAATCTAGCTCATTCTAAGTTGGTACTTGGTGGGGTCGCTTGCCTCACCACTGGTGGAGTCATATGCTTCTCTTCATGGTATGGATTATCAATGCCATGCATCTGTATCTCCTTTTCATTATGCAAGGTATCACGAGAACATGTTGATTTTACTACATCGTTTCTAGGTAGGGCCCTTCTGGCACTACTAACTCTTCCTGATGATCTGAAGAGTGGTCAAATTAGTTGTATGATCATCTTTGGAGCCTTCTGCTCCTTACAGTCAATCTCCATAAGAGACACTATTATTTGTCTTCTTCTTCACATGGGTGTGTACGTTCATGTACATAGTTCTATGTCTCGGGTAGAGACTGTCTAAATAGTTGCCTCCTGCAATTGTCATTATAGCTCCTTCTCAGAGCTATCACCTGTGACCTGCCCGAAACAAGAGACAAGAACAACATTTCCATGGTAACCTCCATGGAATGGTTAGTAATTGAGAAAATCTCCTAGAGGAGATCAATTTCATCAGACAAGTATATCATTAACAATAAGTATTTTCTTAATGGTAATCGTACCGACAATATTCAGGTTTACCTAAACATTTGATAGCAATAGAAAATAATAAAGTTGTAAAGATTGTTATCATAGGTACAATACTTTCTTAAGCAACAACAATATAAAATATCAAACCTGATATGCAAACCTGGAGTCTAGTGTTGTTGTCCTACTTGAGTTTTCTTCTATCGTTCATATGAAAACACCATTGTCTAAAAGACAAATTCTTCATCCTTTCATGCCTTTGAGTGCTCTTCGACATCGGTTGCATGTGCATGGTGTTTCTTCTTCTCCTTTTCATTTCTATATGGACATTGAAAGGCATAATGTCCTAGCTTATGGCAACTGTAGCATCAGATCTTTGACTCATCCTTCTTGTAACGAGGTCTCTTAGACTTCTTCGAGCTGCCCTCTTCCCTTTTCTTTCTCTTCTTCACTTGAGCATCAAGTGCTTGATTTTCATCCTCATTCGTATTTTGTGTCTTGGATATCATCTTGGATTCCTCATGAGTGCAATATGACCATAACTTGTCAAACTTGGGCGATCTCCTTCTTGCGCAAATTCCTTGAACAAATGGGTCCCATGAGGGAGGGAATCCATTGAGTGTGGTGGTCACAAGTTCAACGTCTTCTACTGGATCTCTAATAGCTTCTAACTGATCCTTGATCTGCGAGATCTTCATGAAAAAGTTGACGATTGTTTCTAACTTGTTCATTGTCAAGTTTCTGAGTTGATGCCTCAAAGTAAGATTTCGACTGGTATTCTTACTTTCATAAAGTTTGGTTAGGGCATCGAACATCTCCTTTGCAGTCTTTAGTTCTGATACATTGGGTATCAGGTGATCCTTGATTGAGTCTGTCAAGATCCTCTTGGCCTTGACCTCATTCTTCTTGAACTTTGCCTTTGCTTCTTCATCTTCGGGTTATGGAAGCATCTTCTTGACGTGATCCAATAATTCATTCTCTTCTAAAATGAGTTGTATTCTATGCTTCTAGTATCTGAAGTTATCTGCTCCATCCAATCTATCCTCAACTCTCATACTGGTTGACATTTTCGCCAGTAGAAACCCTAGCACTAAAAAACCTCGATTTTTCAAACTTCACCAAACTACACATTGAGGGTTTCAGGGGGTGCGGTAGGTTAGGGTGCACTTCTCTATGAAAGAATTATTCCCAACGTTCTTGGGATAGTACTCAATGAGCTTAACAAAGTATTGCAGCTGTAAGGTGTTGATGTAGCCATCTTCCTTCCAATGGTCAAATTGTTCTAAAGGTAACCAGCTCTGATACCATGTTGGATTTTCCTTATTTACAAAGCATTAGTGTTACTAGTGTTCTTTTACTTCGTTACCATTAATATATATATCATGTACTGAGTAGTGGCAACATAAACAAGAGACAGAAAAGAACACAAGATATTTATCCTGGGAAAACCCCAAATGGGGGAAAAACCCAACAACCTTTCTTAGATAGATTTCGTTCACAAAGAAAGTCCAATCAGATAAACCCTAGCACAAGTGCTACCTTAACCAAAAATACCACCCCAGTTGCAGCAGCAACACCATACAAATGTAGCGCACCTCCTCAAGGAGTAGCGCACAAGAGAGAGATACCAAAAGACTGAACAAGAATAAATTGTACAGCTGCAGCTACTGCATCACCTCCTCCAAACTTGCGCCTTACTTCTGTGTAGTTGGGAGAGTGTGAGTGAGTGAGTGAACAAATGAGCTAAGGCACCTCATTATCTATCGTCTTCTTGTCCTTCCAGCTGGGCCAACTTCTCTTCTAGGAAGGTGTCTTTTCATTATACTTTATTCTTCTAGGCCAACTTCTCTTCTAGGGTATTTCAACATCTGTCCAATGGATCTCTTGCTTCCAGAATCTTCTCTGCATCTAAGAAAGGTCATCTAGGAGGGAAAGATCCTCCTGCAACTACCAAAACATCAACACAATTCACCCAAAATAGCAATGGTATCCTCTTCCAGCGGTCTGGCCCTTGTTTCTATATTTCGTATTAGAGGGGAGTCGATCCTACCTAGTGACTCCACTGTATTGGACTAGATTTATTGGCCCTCCAATGGGTTGTTCGAGAAGTCTATGACTTCCTTGTCCATACTTCTCCAAAACTCGTGTCGAACCTGCAGAAAAAAAAACCCTAACCCCTCCACATGGTGTTTATCCTTCTTGTTTTACATGTAACAATAGTTATTTCTAATTATTTCCTTTGTCGAAATATAAAAAAACTAGTACAATCTTTCATAATCTCCTCTTTCCAATTGTAAACTTGGAATTGTTTATCATTATTTTTTTAACAATAACTAACGAAAACAAATAAAATTAATGGCATCATTCATTTTCACCAATCATAAAAAATAATTTTAAATAAAATATAAAATTTATTATAAATCTTTTTCATCTATCATAAATAAAATATATATATATATATATATATATATATATATATATATATATATATATATATTAAATTTAATATGAATTCCATCATAAAAAAATTATAAATTAAAATATAACAATAATAAAATATTAAATTTAATATGATTTTTTAAAGTTAAAAACTTTATAATAAATTCTTCAATAAATTTGTGTCTTTTACCTTCACTCCTGTTACAATATAACTACTCCAAGCAAAGAAGAATAAAAAAGACAAAATCATGAACCAAATCATTTTAAGAATACGAAAATTATGTTCTCTATTCTCCCAATCAAACAAAATATTATAAATAATAATATTTTAAGTTAGAATAAAAAGGACAAAATCATGAACCAAATCATTTTAAGAATATGAAAATTGTGTTCGCTATTCTCCTAATCAAACAAAATATTATAAATAATAATATTTTATATAAAGTATAACGCTAAGATCGAAATGTTATAAACAATAATATTTTGATTTATTATTATTATTATAATTATTATAATACGAAAATAAAAGTATAAGGTTACATCACAACTAAAGAAGGATAAGATGACAACAATTTACGCTACAACAACTTTACACATGAGTCTCGATCTATCTTTAATAGAAAACTCAAATCTTGAGTTACAAGGTATTCTACATATAATATGTAGTGTATTTTATGAAAATAAATAGTATAGTAATAAAATTAAAATTTATTTTATGAAAATAAATAGCATAGTAATATAATTAAAATATTTATTTTTTATTAATTGGGTTTAGTTTGAATAGTTTGAAAAAATGATTTTTGTTTTTGTTGCTTGTTTATGTTTTACACATTTTAAATCTAAAAAATAATAAGGAACAATTATGCTTAACTTTCAAAACTTTTTTGTTTTTTTTATTGAAATTTATTTCTTTTGCAAATAATGTATTAATTTTTAATAAATGAATTTTGTAATTTTGAAAAATAATAAAAATTTATTTACAAGATATTATTAATATAAATATTTTAATTTAGATTTATTAAATATGATTAAATAATTTTTTTTTAAGATAAATGCAATATTGATTTTTTGGTTTATTAAATAATTTATTGAAAATATATTACAAATTGATTTTTTAATTATTTATAATTTAAATATAAGATAATATCTTTATTTAATAATATAATTAATTGTTTTCAATTATTTTATTAAAAATATAATATAAATTATTATTTTTAATTTAAATATAGCATAATATCTTTGTCGACCATTTAATTCTTGATAACCTGTATCCAAAACTTGATAGTAAAATATTTATTATGGAATTTAGAATATCACATTTAACCTAATATAAATTTACAAATCCTTTTACTATTGTTTTTTAATTTAAATATAATTTAAGATTTTGCTTTGAGAATACTTGTTTTGAATAATTTAATTCTTGATAATATGAAAGCATTTAAGGATTGATTTTATTAATTTTTAAATTTTTTAAAAATTTAAATAATAATAATTATAATTATAATAATTTGTTTTTAAAAGTGACATGAAATTAATGTATGAGATTTCTTATTTGTGGGATAATTTTTTTTTTATTTAATAATTTTATTATTAAAGTGTAATAATATGATTAATTGTTTTTTATAATTTAATTCTTTATAACATAAAAGTATTTCACAATCGATTAGTGAAATATTTACTATAGAATTTGAAATATTGTATTTTATTGAGTATATATTTTTTCAAAAAATTTAGAAAGGATTACAACATGATATAATAGGGATATTTAGTAAAATTTAAAACACTTAATCATTATAATTAACCTATCAAATTAATATTATATTTGATTTCCTTCGGATGGGGTGACACATAGCATATGGGAGGCCACGTAGCCTCCATGCAATCTAAGCCATAGATATGGTCGGTTGCCACCCCAAGCCTCATTCTCGGATGGAGGACGGGCATAAATGCACACATAGAATGGAGGGACAACTCCCCCGCACAGGTTTAATGGTGCCCTCATTGAGTCATGGTAGGGGGATGACGACAGGTACGACAGGAGGTTGTGTGGTCTTATCAACCCCTCGGGTATTACTCCAGGTTGGCCATGGCATTCAACATTATGTTTCTTTGCTCTATCGAGGCTCCACTTAGCTTAGTTATACGGCTCTGGGCCTCTCAGATTTCTCTAGCCTCATTCTCAGATTTCTCTGGCCTCCAGGCTCTATCATGTCGCATGAGAAATGGAAACCCAGGAGGGGACCCTCTTGGTACTGTTATGTTGCAAGGCAGAGATGCTTGCACGAATTGGAGAAAGCTTCCTCGATAGCACGGATGCAACAAATCAAGAAGTTCACGACGCCTCCAATGGCCTACGTGGAAGAGGAAATCCCAGAGGAACCAATTCATGTTCCACCAGACTCCCTCCTTTACACGATCCCAGATTCCCAAGATAGACTTAGCACCAACATTGCAGCAATGGATACAAAGACAACCATGGAGGGAGCCACTTGCACTGTCCAGGAGGAAATCCCCCTGATAGACCACCCAACTGGGCCTCCTTTACTCAACCCAGACACAAAATGCGATTAGATTCCATCCAGCCTCCTCACTCCGGAGCACTTGGAGCTCGTCTTTGAGATGAGGAGTTATACGATGGAGCAGCTCCACCAGTACACCCTTCTTAGAAGCAGAATCGACATGTTGTTCGATGCCTTCTTGAACGCGCCGGTCAAATAGAGATGCTCGACCTACGTGCAACCCTTCCATTCACTCTTAGCAACGACACTCCTCATGGTGGATCTCTGGATGGCAAGTTCCACTTTGCAAACAACCCTCCTAATATTTAAAGTTTCTCAACTCTTTGCACTTCATTTGCATGGAAATGGGGTTTTTTCTTGTCTTCTTGCTTAGCATTTCCGTTCAGTTTGAATTATCAATTTTTGAATGCATGTCTAGACAACACTGTCAACACTGTCTACGGTCACTTGCTCTGGTTTCCAACTGTATGGCAGAGCAAGTGACGACTGCTACTTTTGGCCATAAGTATAAAAGATTGCCACCTGTTTCGATTTCCACTAGTTTGGCGGAACAAGTGACAAACCTGTGAAACAGAAAAATTTTGTACAGTGACAAAGGATTAATCAGGTAATATCACTTTTTTATTTTAAAATATATATATTATATTTGATTTATTTTACATTATAATAAATTAATTAATTTTACTTGTATTTATTGTAAGATTTATTTTACATTATAACACTGGGAAAATTGATTTTACATGTATTTATTGTAAAATATTGTATATGGTTTATTTTATTATTTAAAAAAGTATTCCAAAAAAGAAAGTAGTATTATCCTTATATAAAAAAATATTTAAAAATTGATTCTCAATTTATTGTATCTAAAACAACATATTATTATGTTTAGTATTAAAGATAAAATGTTAATATTACATTTTAAAAATAAAGTTTGGAAAATTAAAAACAATTACAATAAATATATCATTTGTATAATTAAAATTAATTGGATCCGATGCTTGGTCCCGATGTACTAAATTTCTTGTTCCTGCAATAAATTATATATAGGTTAAAGTGGTAGATTCTTTAAAGTTAGTCTAAAAGAACATATTTCTAACACTATCCATAATTTAATCTCTAAATGAGCTATTATTGAGCATTCATTTAAATCCAAACACTTAATTTGTTTTGACCAAGCAAAAATTTTAGCCTCAACCCTGTTTTACTTTTCATGTCTCATTTGGGAAGCTCTAGAAATTGAGAAACATCTAAATAATTTCAATCACGAAGATGGTTACAAACTTATCSATTCATGGAAGCCCACCATTCATTTCCTCAATCATTAAACCTTTATGTTTTTAGACTTTATTCAACTGGCATTTTCCTTTCTAATCCTGAGGGATTCGTTTCTCTTCTCCTTACCTCTGAACTTTAGTGTTTCTCTTCACCCTCTCTCTAAACCTTCAAGTTTGTTTCACGCTTATTGCTTTTATTGGAGTCCTCTTACATCCCCCTTTCTTTTCCTTTATCTTTTACTCTTTGTGTCTCTAAATTAAAAATTTCATGTTCATAATCTTCTATTATTTTATTATTTGCATCATTATTTTATTCCCGCTCATGATCTTTAATATCTTATTATTATTATTATTTTATTTGACCATAGCTATGACCTTTTATTATTATATATAGTCTTAATGACTATTTCATTAATTTATTATTCCTCCTCCTCAATGGTCATTGGTATTTTATTATTCTTCCTCCTCAACGATCACAGTTTATTCCTCCTATTTAAAACCAATCCTCAACACTCTTTTGTAACATATTAGCTTCGTTTGTCCCTAATGATGGGTTGAGTGTCCACTTGAAACATTGGACATTTCAAAACTATTTACACAATTTTTAGATAGAAAATACATGCAATATGACTAAGTGTATGTTGATCCGAATTTTTTATCAGTTTTTGTGCTTTTCATTTTAGCCACTCTTAGGATTTCTCTTACACTTTTTCTTGTTTGTTTTCTTTACTTTTCTTCTCCTATATCAAAAAAATTCCAAGCACTTAGTTATTTTTCGGATGATGCGAAGCGGGTCAACACAAATCTCAAATCTGCATGTCTGTAAGTCCATACCGTAGGTCCACATTTCCATTGTTCACATTTCTTATCTTCTACCTCCTAGTATTTTTTAATTTGCTTTCATCTTTTATAGTTGGTCATTTTTCAAAATCGTGGATGTGGAGCTGCATAGCAATTGTTAAAACCTTTTTGAATTGCCTAGGTCCGCAACCCCACACTCACCAAAACACTTTATTCCTTTTTCCTTTTTCACTTTCTTTTGGAACTTAGTCAAATTTTCAACCAAACAGGATGCGGACCCATGCCATCCCTTTTGTCTTTCGCTTGAGTTCTCAGGTCCATAACTCCGCAAGTCTACATCTCTCTTAACACTTAACCATATTTCCAATTCCAATGCGGACCTTGTCACCCTTTTCTAAAGTCGTGCTCACAAGCATTTAGGTCTGCAACTCCGCAACTCTGCATTTCTATGATATACATTTTGCACTTCCCATACATCATTTTTCACCTTCATACTTAACATTTTCCATCCATCATCACATCCCAGCACCACTTCCCATCATATTTATTACCCCCTTCCACATCATCTGCCACTCGTAAAACCATGATACTGTTATTAATGCATAACACATCGATTAAATCTCGTAATAAATCTAGATCCCACAACAACTAATGACATTTAAAGCATGATCTACAATTGATTGAGTTACCAAGGAAGTACGTGGAAGAATTTATTAAAATAAAAATGTCAACCTATAAGTATCGACAGTAGCACCACCTTTGTAAAAAAACCGAAAAGATGTCAAGTAAGAAGAAAGAATTTTTTTGTGGAGATACATTGAACACACTGGGTCGTGAAGATCGACAATTCTAGTCTTCTAAGGCATATAATTACTACAGGTCTCTTTCTCCAGCCGAGAAGAAAACAAACCCAATTTGGACCTCAAGAATAGCATTAACAGGTTGTGTTCCAGAGGTAACTGACATGAAAGAGATTTTTCAATGGTTCAAAAATAAATTCACCTTTGAACGAAGAATAATACAACTGCAAGGTCATTAACCCTTTTCTCTATCTCCTTCAACATTTCCCAAAATGCTATGACTCCCTGCACCAACTATGTGATTAAAAAGCGAGGAAGCTAATGAATTTATGAATCAACACAAGGGAGGAAATATATTTCTGAGCAATTACTTGGAAGATCCAACTTGTAACCCTGGTACTTCCAGAATTGAAGTAAATTCCTTAAAATATCCATACAACGAATTTGCATGGTTATTTGCTCGCATTCTCGGTTTGGAATCTACTATATTTATATCAAGAAATGTTATACATGTTATGCATTATGCCCTTCATGAAAAAACTATCATCGATTGGGGTTTTCTCATCTCAAATGAAATTTCCTTCCAACTAAATAACCTCAAAAAGACTCAGAGGTTCTATATGACTTCTTATCTCATTTTCATAATTACTTATGACCATGTTTTTGAAGATTTGCCACAAGAAAAACATGTTAATTTTAACCTGGAACCAGTATATGCATGGTATTCAATCTTGTATAGACATAAACCCAATATAGTTTCTACCCAGTTCATAACAATTTCATCTCAGAATTTAAAACGTTAATATTTGGACAGAGTATATCAAGGTTATCCCTACAAACAACCACCTTTCTCTATGGAAAAGGGGTTTATGAATTGTTTGAAGAATTTACTATAATTAGATTATTTGGCAGTAAGGAGAAGCCTTTCCTATTACCATTCTATACATCAGATAAACTCTTCGTTGGAGAAGTACGCAGGCAATAAAAGACTTAGGCTCACTTCTTCCATGACAAGAGAAAAAAACAATCTATACCCCTACCATGGAAAATCGAGAATTGCATTGTTAACAACATAACTCACCTTAATGAATTGGTGGGACATCATGAACAGATTGGTTTGAAGGAAGAATTTTTTTTTGAAGGTTTTGATCTAGACAACAAATTTACTACACATATGCAGTTAATGGGATATTCTTCACACTTCATTAGAATTGAACAGTTTCAAGAGGGTGACAGAGATAACTTGGATCTCTGGGAATTAGCGGCCTACCAAATTTCAAATGACACAGGAGAAGTAAATAACACAAATTAAGGGCATATACAACATGGCAGAGACACATGCCATACTTTCTCTTTGTATAGCAGTAGCAACGAGCGATGAGATTCAAGTGCTCGACATCTATCCAAGTCTACAATAGGAACCTAACTACCATTAATCCTCATATACAGATGTTCCAATTCTAATTCAACATTTCTAAGAGCCTAGTCATGTTGTAGGTGCCAATTCCAGGTCCAAACAATAGTTTTTCCTTTATATTTCAAAGAATTGCAACAAATTGGACACTTATAAGAGTCTCAACATCTCCTTGGAAATGAATCAAATCATCCCGAACCAACTGACGAAAACCCTCATCATCTGACCAAGAAGGATTGAACTTAAATGGGGCTCATGGTTTCCCCAGACCTTTCTCAAATTCCAAAAATATTGGGAAGTGGTCCAAACATCTAACCTTCCCCACCCATGAATGGTAAATACCAAATGTTTGGAGTAAATCATGATGAACCGAGAACCTGTCTAGTCACTTCGCAACATAAGCCTCGCCACTCCGATTACTGTCTTGGGTTGGGCAAATATTAATAAGATCCACATCAACCCAACCCTGATCCTCTAAGTGATCATTAAAGAAATTTTACAACGATCCTCTCTAGCCGAAAGACCCCAATTCTCATTCTAACTAAGGATAAAATATAAATCGGCCCTGATAATAAAATTACCACAACTCAAACAGTTCAAGGTGAAAATCCTAGACCAAAATTTTTCCTTTCCTTCATATGACTTGTACAAATTAAGGATCGAAAAGGTTCAGTCCAGTTCCTTACTGAAGACTTCAGAACTTAAACCCAAGACAATAGTGAAGTGATTTATGAGAGTGAAGTTTGAGGATAAACTTGTAATGAGTCACCCCGACGATCCCATTGAATCCACACCAAAAAACTCCATCTAGGAAACAATTTGGATAGTTCCCCAACTAGACCACCTGAGGGGCACATGGTTTCTTGTATGAGAATAATATCTAGTTTTTCCAAGTCCATGAATTGCTTCAAAGAGAGTTTTTAGGTCATCCCCCCATGCCTCGCATGTTGACAAACATGAGTTTCATATTGGATCACAAATTTGAGACTTTCCCACTCTAAGAACCCTTAGGAGATTTTTTTGACAACCTTGAGAAATTTCATGATGAGCATGGTCTTGTGCATGTTTCAAAGCATATTTATGTCCCAACCGGCTCGGACCAAAAGGTTTGTTGTCATTGAAACCCAACCCCCCCTTTGGACAATTAGAGGAACATGGATGTAAGAGATACCAACCATGTCTCGGCAAACTAGAATGTGATTTAGTGGAACAGAGATTCCGAGAGTCTATTGTCGGGGAGGATCCAAACTTAACATCCTTTGTCATGAATGCAATTTAACTTTCACTCACCTATGAAACATGAGGCATTGAATCTAGGCCTAAACCCATAGATTGATTAGTAATGTGTCTCACTACCTCCCACGTCTCACGAATAGTATCATTCAAAGAGCCTAAAATTGGAAGGGAAGGATTATAAGAAGAGGATGTAACAGAAGATTGACGTTGAGTTACACTCTTCAACCAAATATCCTTGATCTTGGACCATTGCTCACTCAAGAGGTTCATATCATTGCCTAACCGGTCCAAGAGAGAAGGTACAATCATGCCTCTCATCTCACCCTCCCCTAGAGGCACATTGACATCACCAACCATGATCTTGGATTGATCCAGAGGAGAGTACAAAGGAACCCCTCGAGGACATATCTCTTTGTCTTCCATCGAAGGGGAGGGAGAGGTCTGTGCATCCTTTTTTCCATGAAATGAAGAAGTATAGAACTTGAGGCTCTACAAGTCCTCAAAGTATTCCCCACAAATGTTTTATGAAATTTAAGGTCACAATCTGCAATGACTTGTCTGACTCGATGACACAAGAGCAATGAAAAGGAACAATGACATAGTAAAAAATCTGAGAGTAAGAACACTCACCTATGATCAATTCTAGATATTCAAATAGGCCTTGACATGGATCCATATCAACAAGAATCTTAGCCATCGACCTGTGTGGATTGTCCTTATAACTATTATTTGCTATGATCAAGGACCCCAAAACCTTCTCGATGGATTTTAAGCCTGATTCCATCCATAACTCAATGGGAGGTTGGGTAGTTTGATCAATATGGGAACCCCGGTCAAATTATTCTCCCACGCATCAATGGGTGCCATGGCTTGATCCTAAGAAGAAACTTATCCCAATACCAATGATTTCCCTGAATCCTCTAAGCATCGTCCTGTGATCGAAAAATAAAAGTGATCCATCCTCTTGATAGGAGATGCACGACTAGAGCATATCCAATAACCATATCCTAATTATTTTACATCCAAGAATATAAATACTACTATGACACCCTTCTCCCACAAAATTTTCCAACTAGGGCTTGACCTTCCATATCTGCAACCTGACTAACCCGAAGATCCTTACCAACCACTAAATATATTCCTCCCCCTCGTGACTTGACTTTACGCCTTCTCTTCCTTCCAAATCCCTTATGTCTCTCCAAGGAATCACCACCATGGAGTTTTCTTAGCCCCAATCCACTCCCAATGAACCTCAAGGATCAATGTTCCCCTTGTTCAAAACCAGGCGGGATGCTAGACATTGGGATTGTCAGATTTGGATTAGAACCATGGAAATGACCCCTATTCTTTCCTCCCAAAGCTTCATTACTCACAAGGTGGGTGCATTCACTCCCCCACCCAACATTAAGTGGTGATTTATTAGCTCGATCTCTTGGGATATCCACCAGAGCGTGTGATCTGACAGAATCAGATCCACAGTACTCGGGAATAAAATCAGTGTTTACCTCTTCCTCCAGAATACTACTAGGTACAGGGTCTGAAGCTGGAGAAGTGTGAGCTTTTGGATTGATAAATATATGGTCCTAGGAGAGATAATCCTCCGAGTAATCCACCAGTTGGACATCCTCGTCCATAGAAAAGTGTATAATGTGACCTAACCGTCCGCTCGAACTATCAGACATAAGAGCAACATAATCGACCCTTGCATGTAAAACCCTAGCTAAGGTTTTCTCAGACCCTTACTTCCCCTTCGATCATCTTTCCAAATGTCTCCAATCTATCTTTCAATTTTTTTTTAAATATATACTAATACATAAAATAAAATAATAATATTCTATCTAAAATATACACAAAATTTTCCATTTTCCATGTATCGTCATTTCAAAATTTCAAATCATACTATAAAACAACAAAATAAAAAATTATATATAATTTAATTTAACACTTTATAATACTTTATAATGTGTTCGTAAAAGAGTTTGAATGATTAGGTTTACAAAACTTATTAATCCCTTCACCAAAAAAATCAATTCCTAAAAAGTTACCTTAAATCACAATTTTGTTTTTTAATCATATACTTAAATGAGGAATCCATCTTTTTGTATATAAACTTTTTATATTCAATATTCTAATTTATAATTGATAATCTGATAGCGAACTTTCATATTTTCTTAAAACTTGACGAATATCTATGATTTCACAAATAGGGTAGTGTCTTGGGTGGTTGTGATTTTCTATCATCCCACATTTTAATTCTACAAACGGAAATTATGCTTTACCCAGGTTACCTTTGTCTTTCTTATTGGGTTTACCCCTATATTCTTGAAAGACCAGACTAATATCCCACAAACCTAAGCTAACACTTCGATAAAATTGCAACCATAAACATGAATCACTGCATATTCCCAATCAAAAGCCACCTACTTACATATGAAACATGACCAAAGAAATTATTCCCCATGGATGTTGAGCCTATCCCACAAATCCTTCCGATGGATGCAGAGACCATCCCATAAAATAGCAAGAGAATGGACTATATACACCAAAACCAAGGACAAACTAGAAGGAAGAACGACTAAGTTGGTGTCTGAAAATATCCCACCTACATCCACTGTCGATGAGCCAAATAACATATGAGCCTATTCCCAAATCAAATGCAAAGTCTGGGAATGTACATGTGAATTACTCCACCTTAAGTCCCGACCTACCATCATGAATTCATGTTGCCACTTATCAATGGATCTTGGATGCATGAAAAACTTTGGATTATAATTCATGAATAGAACTAAGGGATAAATGATGTAATTATCTTCCATTTATCTTTATTTTCCTCACGAGAGGCTTCATTAGCTAACTTGTCAACTTAACGATTCTTAACTCTTAAAGTGTGAAAGAAATCAACTGTAACAAACTTCTTTATCTTTGATTGGATTCTAGAGATGAACCTTACTAACTTGCAATCCAATGAAGTGGAGAAGTTGCACATATGCCTTATAACGATCATAGAGTTTCCAATAACAATCGAGTTTATGATCCTCCTTAAATCAAGGAGTTTAAATCTTTAATATAAAGCAATCACTTCAACTTGATTATTTGTCATTTTGCTTAGTCCCCATTCAAAACTATTTTTTTAGTCCATTAAAATCTATAATGATTCTTTCATACATGTTATCTAAAAAAAATGAATATATTACATAAATATAGCTATATGAATTATTTTGTGCTCAAAACATTAAAATTTCATGATTAATATTAAAGAAGTTGAATATATATTCATAATGTGTAATAATATAGTCTGAGTGGATCTAATGGTTGAAAACATGTGTTTCCTCAAAAAAGATCTCAAACTCAAATCCAAAGAAAGATAGAGTATGTATACTTTCATAAACTTTACCTTAAAAATAGATTATTATTATTATTATAATATAACACAAAAATAAAACTATATGTTAAATGAATAACTTGATTTTAAAGAACTTGAATATATATTCATATGATATAATCATATAATATTACACAAAAATGAGATTACATGTTAAATACCTTAAAATTATAGATACTTATTATAGAGAAGAGACGATGCATTTATAGCATAATGGATACTTATTACGAAGAGTAGAGAGTGCATTTATAGCGTAATGGATACTTATTACGAAGAGTAGAGGGTGCATTTATAGCTTAAGTAGATGTGTTTCCTTTATAATGTTAATCAATTAAATTTAATAAAATTAAGATTTCTAAAAATAAAAAATAAAATTAAAAGTTAATTATAATAATAAAATAAATCAATGCAGATATATATATTTAGTCATTGAATTTTTAAGTATTAATAGATTTAATCATAATTTAAATGTTTTATGAATTGTTTTTTTTTTCCGACCCCTCAAAATAATGGAAAGAGAAATTAGTATTTTTGGTATACAAGAATAAACCCTAAACGTTCTACATTTTGATTTTTTTTTGAGATATTTTTCATAGATATTTGCTCGAAATACGATAAGAAATTGTTGGGTTTTCAGGTTTGAGGGATTGATTATGTATAAACCGATTGTTCTAGGAGTTTGTCAACATGTTGAATCTATTTCTGCATTTAGAAATGCAATTTAAACAACAAAAAATTGTAATTTCGTGTAGATTTATGTTGTCGGATTCTGACCAAAAAGATCAAAACATAGAACAGTTAGACAACACCCAAGAATAACAATCATTAACATTGCAAAATCAAGTTGGAGTAATGATATTTGAGGGCTTTGAATATATTTCTACATTAAAAACAAGGATTTCGACAATCCAAAATTGCAATTTCAACATAGATGTTATGCACAGATTTTGGTGATGACAAACTAAAAAAAGATCAAAACACTATAAAGTTTAGCCTTCTTCACAAATTTATGCTTCCATTTATTTTTTATCCCTTAGACACTTAATAGATATAGATGGATCTATGCTACCTTGATGAAGGATCTCAATTTTGTTTTCATTTCATTTTACTAATGTTAATTAATAAATTTTTTATTTTCTTTTCAAATGAATACCTGGTGGAAAAACCCAAAGATGTTTTTCCACATTTTTGGATTGCATCTCTTGTAAACTAAAGTGGGCTAGTGTATATCACCTAGGAAGTTAAGAACCTATTAACACATAGTTAACCAAATGTCCAATAACATTAATGACAAAAGTAATTTTGACAATTTTATTATGGTAGAAACCTTGGTTATTAAACCCAAACCCATTTCCCATTATTTGGTATCAAAGCTATGATTATGATTCATGCACATTGTGAACGATGTATTTGTGAATTATAGTACATTGCAGATTTGGTTTGTCATCATGTTTTGGGAAGGAAGAAGTGCATTGTGAAAAGAATTTCTACACAATTGTGCATCCATGGTCACTATTTGAAGAAAAAAAAAGATTCCACAGGTCATGGTGAATTTGACATCTACGTAAGCTGCATGGTGAATGGACGAAAAAGGAGAGGTCGGTTGAAAATGCTAGAGAAACATCGTTCGACTTTATGGGTTCATGGAATTTTTGGATTCGTGTTTTGTAGTTTTGTTATTATAAAAGCGTTGGTTATTAAACATGATGTGTTTTAATATCTTTGGTTTATAAAACTTAAAAAATATATAAAATAGAAAGTGAAAAAATAAAATTATATATATATATATATATATATATATATATATATATATATATATATATATATATATATATATATATATTAAAATAATTATATATATATATATTAATTATAAAATAATTAATTAGTTGAATTGGTTATAAATCTTGGGTAAAAGTTTAAATTTTATTAAAAGTAGTATATGATTTTATGTATGGAATTAAAATTAGATATATATTTTTTTGGTATCAAGAGAATTATTAGATTCACCTATTTTTATTGAGGAGATCCAAGGTGGAGTTGGAGGGATTCCCTCTATAAACCTATCTTCTAGTGTAGGTAAGGAGACTCAGGGTCGAGTTGGAGGGACTCCCTTTATAAACTTATCTGGGCATAGTGCAGATGCCCACAGATCACACTAAGTAGGTCAGAGGAGTTTCAAACCTGGGTGCCCCCCTCTAATGGAAAATTTACGTATTCTGGAATGGGACGTTCGTCGTTCGGCCTAGCCCGATGGAATATAATTAAGACTAGATATTACTAGGAAGCATATGATTCCATTGAAAGTAGCCTCAACGATGACCACAAGGGAAACTAACTTTTTTATGGATACTATTTAAGAACATAGTCTAAATGTTCGAATTTTTGGAGTTTTTACGAACATATTTTCCGATCAATTTTTATTGAAATCTGACCAAAAATTGTTGGAACTCCAGATTTGAGTGATTGAGTATGTATAATTCAAGTGCCTCGAGGATTTTTCAGGGCGCTGAATCCATTTATGCATTCAAAAATGCAATTTAAACAACAAAAAATGGTGATTTCACCAAGATTTGTTTTGCTGAATTCAGATGAAAAAGTTCAAAAAATCGAATGTTTAGACAACGCTCTATTTAAGTTAAAACCACCTTTTGGTCTTAAACTAAGACTTAAAACTGTTTTTGATTGACTAAGTGCTCATCTTCCTCAAATGCAAAAAAATAAGTTAACAACCCAAGACCTAAAAACATTAGACAAAAGTGAATGTAGCCCCTTTACAAACCAAATTATTTTAAGCAACCTAATTTTCCTTAAATAATCCGTTAATAATTGAATTACAATAAACTTTACCACCTTCCAAAATATTAATTAATGCATTACTTTGCTAAAATGATTACTAACTCAACATATCACTTATAAAAAAATTCATAACTACAATTATTTAAATTAATAAAACATAAACTTTAAAACCAAAAACACCCAAACTCTGTGTTCAATCACAAACCTTCCATTCGTAAACTAAACTAATTTACACATTGAGAATCTCAATTCGACTTTCCTTCAATTGTGACGAGTGTAATATCTCGGAAAGGCGTCTGACTTCTTCTTCTTATAGCCGATGATATTTTCCTCTTCTCAAGGTGAGGCCTTTTGCAATATATATTCCCACAAACGGCTCTACTCGGACATTTATCATTTTAATCAGCTGCCTCCGACAGAGCTCTCCCTGCCATTAACAATTCAATCCTATTGCCATAATTTAACAGCATCTACTGTCTTTAATCGGAGGAAGCTCTATCTGCAAACCATGTTCGGCAAAAGTTTCAAGTCTGCAAAATGGTGAGAAAAAATATGCCGACCTTTTTTCCAATCTATTCATTCTTGCCCTTCTTTGCGTTTTAGCTTTTACAGTGTCTTCACAGAGATTAATATACCGAGTTGAATTCAGATAATATTGGAACAGACGACTGAGCACGATGACCCCAATAGAATTTCCGATCAGTTGAGCATATACTGATTATATAGAGTCTCAATTGAAGTAATGGGTCGGATCTTGAATTTGTTTGGATGTTTTGTTACATAATTTTAATGGAGAGTACTTGTTGTTATTGGGTCTGTCGGCAGCAAGACCACCCTGAGGCTCGCGATCTCTCGCATGAAGTTAATAAAGAACAAGTCGGACATGCATATGAAGCAAATGAGGAGGGATCTGGCTCAGCTTCTGCAATCCGGACAGGAAGCAAGTGCCAGAATTCGGGTTAGTGTGCCTTCTGCTTTCAAATAGAGTTGCCTTGGTTTTGCTAATTAAGTTCAATTGTGTGTCAATAACCTGTTTGTGATTTTGGGCAAGGTCAAGTGGTTAAATCAAAGTACTTTCGGTGTGAGGACCCGGTACAAAATCCCCAAGACACGTTATTGAGTTAATGTGGCCATCAGAGTTGATCACTGCATCTGGGTGCGGGTGCAGCTCAACAGTTAAGGTCAGGTGCAAATTCCGGGTGAATTTGACATAACGGATACCCTTTGGTTGTGGAATCTAAGCCAAAGGTAGAGCCCACTTCATTAACAAAGGCCATATGCCAACAAAAAAACCTGTGAGCAGTTTTATTGGCCAGTGGCTGGTCCTTCAATACCTGCAGGTTGCACGTTTTTCCCCCTCACCTGTAAATTGTGTTGCTCTTGAAATTTCTGCAAAAACTATATGTTCTTATAAATTGATTCCTTCATTAGCAGATCTATATCAGTTTTTTTACTTTTCAAGGAAAGTTTCTGGGAGAAACCCAAGGGATGCTTTTTCACCTTTGTGGATGGCATCTCGAGTAAAATCATTAGCTCAGATTAATGCAGCTAATCCAGGGGTAATCGAACCTGGTACCTGCTGGCATGGAACTAGCCAAATGACCAATAACATTGGCAATAACTAATTGAGCTGATCTCTTGGGCTAACAGATCTCTGTTTTTTTGTTTGTTTGTTAATTTGTCTGGACCTGGTGGCTGCGGGATTAACCGGTGGCTTGAGAAACTGCGACTCAGGGGCATCTAAGCCGTCAAAATCACCCGGGGATCGCACCCGGCCTGAGCCACACCAACCCTTAACATGGTTGGATTTTTTGTCCCCACAGGTTTTGAACTGGTGACTTTTCAACACAGAGTGGCTTAACAACACACTCTGTCACTGACTGTCCTACACCTCGGGGACGGCTAACAGATCTCTGTTGATTGTATGTAACCATTTTTTAAATTTTAAGGTATTGCATGGTAGATTATTGAGACCTAGGAATAGAACCTGTTGGTTGTATGTAACCATTTTTAAAATTTTAAGGTATTGCATGGTAGATTATTGAGACCTAGGAATAGAACCATACTGGGTTGGCCATTAAACGGGTGAACATAACCTCTAAGAAAACATTACTGTAGGATAAAAGAAGGAATTATATTCTCTTACCCTATTAACACCCTTACTGGCCTATATAGGTTATCCACGATCAACCTTTGACTTATTAAACATTCTCAACTTACTTTCTGTTGGATTTTAATGTACACATGAACGAGACAGAACACAAGAGAGGAGTTTAGAACAAGAAATTTGCACAATGACATGGATTCATGGTATAAAAGATTGTCTCAAATTTGACTGTC
>JASDQU010243892.1:109159-137838 GCA_032191745.1 Picea mariana
TTGTTTTAGTCCATACAATGCTTTCTTTAACTTACACACTAAGTGTTCTTGCCCCTTTTCAACAAACCCTTCAGGTTGAGTAAGGTAAACCTCTTCCTTTAACTCACCATTCAAAAATGCAGATTTAACATCTAACTGATGCAGCTTCCAATGGTACTTTGTAGCTAAAGAAATTAACATTCTGATAGTATTCAATTTAGCTACTAGTGCAAATGTTTCAACATAATCAATACATTTTGTTTGTGAATACCGCTTTGCCACTAGTCTAGCCTTATACTTATCTATACTATCATCTGATTTAAACTTGGGTTTGTATATCCATTTACATCCAATGGGCTTCTTATGTTTAGGCAATTCAGTCAATTCCAAAGTATTGTTTTTCATTATAGATTCATATTCTTCCTCCATTGCATTTCATCATGTTCATTAGCTTCATCAAAACTCATGGGTTCTATGACATTTGAAATGCTACTCATTAGGGCATAGTCTTTATACCTCTCAGGAAGCCGAATCTGTCTTGAAGATATTCTCAACTGAGTATCTTCCTTCCCACTTTGTGAAGATCTGTCTTCACCTCTAGGTGAACTGTGACTGCTTGAATTGTCCATATCACTGAGTCCTTCTTGTTGCTGCTGCTGTTGTCGCTGCAGGGATGGCTGTTGCTGTGTGGGCTGTTGCTATTGCTGTTGTTGCTGCTCTTCTTTAACTCCTTCATCAAGAAGTCTATGTCATTCCTCATGACTGTTGTCGTCATGATTTCCTGCTTCCTGCGCATGGAAAACTACATCTCTACTTGCAAATACTTTGTGAGTAGCAGGATCAAATAGTTTGTATGCTTTATTCAGAACAATACCCAGTGAAAATACATTTAATGGCTTTAGCATCCAATTTCCTCCTATTCTCTTTTGGAATATGTGCAAAAGCCTTACACCCAAATACTTTCAAATTATTAACTGCAGGTTTGGAACCATACAAGGCTTCGAAAGGAGTAACATTATCAAGACACCTTGTTGGACTTCTATTCTTTAAATAAACTGCAGTATTTATGGCTTCAGCCCAAAATGCATTTGAGAGATTCTTACCTTTCATAATACTGCATGCACACTCTACCAGAGTTCTGTTTTTCCTTTCAGCGACTCCGTTTTGCTGTGGAGTGTGAGGTACTGTAAACTGCTGTACTATTCCATTATCTTTGCAATATTTTTTGAAGTCCCCTGATTTATACTCTCCCCCTTGATCTGAATGGAGGATTTTGATGGATTTTCCTGTCTGCTTTTCCACCATTGTTCTGAATTCCTTAAAGTACTCGAAAACATCACTTTTTCGTCTAAGGAAGTAAACCCATGTGTATCTCGTGCAATCATCAATAAATAACAGAAAGTAAAATGCACCTCCTAAAGACCTAGTCTGCATAGGCTCACAAACATCAGTATGCACAAGATCTAACACATCTCTCTTTTTCTTTTCAGGATTAGATGGGAATTCATCTCTGTGCATCTTTCCTAATGCACATCCATCACAAGCAACCTTCTCATTCTCTAACATGGGAAGTCCTTCAACCATATTCTTTTTCTGTAATAACAATAAATCAGGATGATTGATGTGTCCATACCTTTGATGCCAAAGAATCTCTATTGGCATAGTGGCAGAAGTCAGTGCATGATGTGCTTTGTTGGTAACATCAAGTTTGTATAGACCTCCTGCTCTGACTCCTATTGCAACAGTTTGGAAGTCGTCCAATAGATCCTTGACTATGCAATAATTCTTGAAGAATTCAACCTTCAAGTTCCGATCTGTAATGGTGGACACAGAGATCAAATTTTTCTTTATTCTTGGCACATACACCACATTGCGAATGTGACAAACAGTACCATTTGGCAATGTCACAGGAATGTCTCCATATCCCTTGATCTGATGAGCACGGTCATCTCCAAGATATATGCTGGCACCATTATGTGTTTCTTTAAAATTAACATACCATTTTTTATTACAAGTCATATGTACTGATGCTCCAGAATCCACAAACCAGGCATCAGAATCATCCGTTTCAACAGATAAAGTAGCGTTAGACACAAACAGCCTAAGATCCCGTGAGTCAAAATTCAGGGGTTCATCAATATCATCACTAACAATAAATATTATGAGATCTTGATTTGAAGATTTTTCTGCATAATGACCTGAATGTGTTCTAGGTTTATTCCTAGCCTCATCACTTTTCTTCTTATGACAATCTTTAACAATATGTTCAGGTCAACCACAATAACAACAACTCTTTGACTCATTCCTATCAAATTGCATACCTTGATTTGGAGATTGTCTTCTCTGCGATGAAATGCCTCTCTGCCATGAACTGCCTCCTCTACCTCTTACTCCTGATCTCCCTCTCGCAGATCTATTATTTGACCACAGTGCCAAATCTTTACTCGGAGGTTTCAGATTCCTGCGCCTCTCTTCCTCTTGCAGCAAAATACCTGTCAGTTCTTCAAGCGTAGGAGGTTTCTCCCTTGCTGCGAGACCTGTTATGAACATATGATAATCTTCTAGCATACCATTTAAGGTAATAGTGACCAAATTAGTGTTGGAAACAGTTTCCCCTATATTTACTAGCTTATCTTTCACCTCTTTAATACAACCCAAAAATGAACTAACAGATTCATTTCCATCCATCTTAATGCCTAGCAATTTAGTTTTCAGGAACAAAATGCGATTTGTGTTGCTAGTTTCATACAATGCTTTAAGCGTTGTCCATGTTGCAGCAGAAGTTTTAGCTTCTCTAATATGTGGAATTATGCTATCTTTAGCAGAAGTTTTAGCTTCCCAATATTGGATTTGTGCAGCCGCATCAGGTTTCAGTTCAGTTCCCTTCGCAATGTTCCAGACACCATAGCCTTCCATGAGCATCTGCATCTTGAATTTCCAATTAATGAAATTTGATCCATCTATCTTGTTGGCTTTGTTGAGGTAGGTCTCTGCCAACGGATTCTCCATCGCTGCAAGATATTCTCTGCAAGTGAAACACCAAGGATATGCAACTTTCTGTCTCTCTGCCTTTAGATACCACTGATCCATCTCAATCTCGGCTATGAAAATAACCTCAGCACACCCTTCCTCTTTGGGTTCATGTGCTATATTTCTGAATGCTCAAATCACCAAACTTTTGTTTCCATAAAACAAATGGTAACACACAAAATCTCACAAATAGTATTCTCTTAAATAATCCACTTTTAAATAACCACCTCACTATTTATGATGCTTCATCCTTTCATAACTCCACTTTATATATAAAATAATAAAAAATTCTTAAAACTTTAAATACCCACTTTAAAGAATCCACTTTAATAATGAAGTGAATAACTCCCTCTTTTTGAAAAAAAACTTTATACCTCTCTCAAATAATCAAACGCTTCATGCTATAACTTCAGAAGCATGCAAACAAAAAAAAACCTCATGTTTTAACCTCATGCAGATCATGCTTCTAGAATTCTTATATACTCACGCAGAACATTGTATGAGGTCGGCGCTTTCCACATGCACAAGAAACAAAACTGATCTGTCCATACAAAAGCAACAAAACTCACGATTGGCCCACGATCGGCAAAAACTCCACGTCTTCAAACACCACACACTTTCCACACCTCACGTTTTTTCACAAATGCAACAGACACATTTTCCCCAGATCTCAAAAAATCATGCAGCAGTCTTCACGCTGACCGTAACCTCCTCTTCCATGCAACTCGAACCCACGCGACTCTTCTTATCTAGCCTACGGACCAAAAAATATTTCCATAAATAGAGGAATGCACCAGACGGATTTGCTCACGCCCCTCCTCGCAAGCTCGCGGATTTAGAAAAGCTCGCCCTCTTGACTCTTATAAACTGGTCGCCGGATTTCTCATGAATCCTATCCAACGTTTCTCACGCTCTCCACGCTTTCTCCCCGTGGCTCTGATATCAAGATAAAATATGAAAAACAAATAACACGGTGAGGCTATGCTCACTTCTATATTATTCAATGAAGATAGATTACATCCTTATATAGGAAAAGACTCTACTGAGTCGGTTACATGCAAACCAAAGACAACTAGACTCTCAACTATGAACTGACTTTTAACATGCCTACAACTGACTCTCACAACTGAAGCTTATAACTAGTGCTTACAGCTGGTGCTTACTCCATTATTTCCAAGTCATATCCATGTCACTTGAAGAATTTAGCTTCTCAAGTATCTAACACTACAATATTACTTTTTAAATTTTCCCTTTATCATAAAGTAGTTAAGATCATTTTGATTGGGTCATTTACAGGTTTATTAATGGTGGTTTACAAGGTATTGGGTAACCCATGGTATTACATATGATGAAGCTTATTTAATGGCTTGGAATACTTTATTGTAAGATGCCTCATGGAATAGGCCTAAGGAGTTGGCATGTTCGCCCATAAAAGCTTGGTTGGCCACTGTAGTCCTAAAGTTCATACTGTAGGCATGAAGCTCATAGTTGAAGACTCTTGTTGGGAGCAAGTATTTGAAGATTCTTGTTGGGAGCAAGTAGACTCTGTAATGTATTGTAACCATTTAGGTACTAAATAATATATGAGGGTGCTTTAGAGTGTGGGATTTTCCCCTGGAATGGTTTCACTAGGAAATCGTTGTCACATGGTCCTATGTGTTGTTTATTATTGCAACTATTATGTTATTTACTTGGGCCACCAGAGAGGGTGCCCATATTCCTCCGCCATTCAGCACGAGGATGTATAACAATTTCCTAATAAATAATTAGCATGTTAGTTATGTCAGCCACTTAATTGATAAAAATCCTTCATCAATCTAGTAAGACAAGGGGCTCCATAATTTCTGTTAGAAGGTCAGTTAAGTTAGTCAGTAATAATTGGAAACAATGCTTATCAGTTAGAGATAAAAACAACAAGTATCTTGTTGTTGCTGTAAACAAAAAATTGCCAAGTCTGATAAAAATGGTTTCTTCTTGCTGAAAACACAATAGATGGTCATTTTGCTTCTGAATTCTAGTATTGTTCTCTTTCATTCTCTATTTATTTTGTATTGTGCAATGTTTTTTTCTTGTGTTCTGGTCTATTCTGTTGTTGCATTTTAAATTTTTCATATATGTAATGTCCCTTTCCAAATAGGAGCTCCAGAAGAGAAGGCTTAATGGTCTAAACCACCCTGTTAGACTATAGCCAGGGCCAAAGAGGGGTAAACATGGTTACTAGAGGTCACTCCAGTCACAGGTGTTATATTCAGAAAGTGACATTGAGCTAACAACGCTTTTAAGTCATTATGAGCTAAAAATAGAAGTCACTAGTGAATTAGGGTTTCAACTGTGATTTAGGGTTTCAACATGATTTAGGGTTTTGGAAAGCTATAAAGGAAGGGTCAACGACCTAATTCATCATTATGCAGATTATGACTTGTCATTGAGGAGAAGAGGCACATCTCAGGAGAGATAGTTCAGTGTATTCCAGGAGGAAGACACCAGTTGGCTGATTTCAGTGTTGAAAGACACACCCTAGTCACCAGGAAGATCATCCAGTTCTTCCATCATTCTTCAGTGCTCCCATATTCCGGGTATTATCTTTTAGTTTCTTATTTGTATTTCGGCTAAGATCCTTTTGTCTTTTGATCTAGCCATTTGTTGTTATTTTATTCATCCGTAGTTGCTTATTTATATTCCAGCTGAGATCCTTTGTATGTTGATCTAGTCGAGTATTGTCAGTTATTCAGCCACATTAAGCCATTTTGTAATCCATAGAGATATCATAATACAAAATTGCAGTCCTTTGTCACGTTTATTATTTGTATGATCATTTATATGATGTAAACCTTTGATCCTACACACACATTAGTAGCGTTTCCTAGACTAGCCAAGTCAGGAACATTACAGTGGTATCTGAGCTTTAGTCCTGCCAGCCTGTGACTAAAGACAATGAGTGCAGCAAAAGACCTAGAGGGCCGTGAACATGTAGGTGACGAATATGTCACTTACAACATGCATCAAGAAATAAGGCATAGGCCTGATTTCCCCCCTTTTCCTCCTAGCTCAGAGGAAGAAGAAGAGGCACACAGAGAAGAAGAGAGAAGGACAGAGCATGAGGTTGAGCGCGAGGAAGAGAGGATGCTAGGAGATGGATATGAGCGACCAGAGGGCAGTGGCAAGGCCCCTGTAGATCCAGAGGCAGCTTTCATGCAGGTTATCAATGGTATGTTAGCTAGTCAACGGACCATGTCTCAGTCCTTGGCACAGGTGGTTGATAGATTGGCTAGAGTGGGCACCCTAGATACACAAGTCCTACATGCAGCACAGGCGAACTCAGGAGTAGGCAGTAGACCCCANCAGAGGGCAGTGGCAAGGCCCCTGTAGATCCAGAGGCAGCTTTCATGCAGGTTATCAATGGTATGTTAGCTAGTCAACAGACCATGTCTCAGTCCTTGGCACAGGTGGTTGATAGATTGGCTAGAGTGGGCACCCTAGATACACAAGTCCTACATGCAGCACAGGCGAACTCAGGAGTAGGCAGTAGACCCCAGTCACCCTCTCACACATACACCTCTGCGAGTAGGATTCCCAAACCCTTATTTCCCAGTTTCCAGAGGGCACCCCCAGTAGCAACACCACCACCAATAGCATAGAGGCCACCCACTCATGCCGACGACATTGCAGATTATAGGAGGGAGTATGCAACATTGGATCGTGACTTCCATCAGGACATGACCTTAGTCAAGTACTGTGGACTCAGAATCAGGAACCGCCCTAGAGAGTCGCAAAGGGGAGGACCACAACAATAGCAGGGGCATAACCTCGATTTCATTCGAAAAGTTGGGAAACTCACCATCCCTTCTTTCGACAGATCGTCCAAATACACCGCCAGAGCTTGGGTACATAAGCTAGACACGTATTACAAGCTCAACCAGATGACCAAGACAAAGGCCATCATTTTCACGACCTTACACTTGGAGGGTGAGGCACATGAGTGGTGGTATCATGGATTGGTGACATTGGGTCACAGTCGCATCACCTCCTATGGGGAGTTTACAGATAGGCTCATGGATAGGTTTGACAGGAAGGATCCTGAGATACACTTCAGGGATCTATCCCAGTTGAGACAAACTGGCACAGTAGAGGCGTTCATCACAAAGTTTCAGCGGGTAGCCTTGGCAGTGACAGATATATCAGAACCTAGGTTGATCATGCTATTCACAAAATGACTCACAGAGCCTTTGAGAGGATGGGTGAAGGCATACAGGCCTCCCACTTTGCAGGATGCCATCCTTCGCACTCTAGATCTGGCAGACTCAGTGCCAAAGACTAAAACTTTCTCCAAACCATTTGTGCCCCAGAGGGATCAAGACAGGAAGACATTCCAGAGAGAATGGAAGGACAAGGAGAAGTTGGATGATGAGACTAGGCAAGAGCTTATGAGGAAGAAGATTTGCTTCAGCTGTACATATCCTTGGGTCCCATACCATAGGTGCCTGGGCAAGGGAGATATTCATTATATTGAGGTAGCAACGGACAATGTGGACAGTGAGGAGGAAGAGCAGGACAGTGGATCCACTAGTTCAGAGGAGGAATCAACACCAGTAGAGGAGCAGCTTCCCCGTAGACCACCGACACCACCAGGAGCCCATCCTCTAGTAGTCCCACAACTGCCAGAGCAGGATAACAGAAGGAAACCAACAAAGGGAGGAGTCATAGCGACCCTTTCTGGTGTTCCTAGGTATGATACCCTCCATATCAGAGGGATTGTTCAGGGGCAACAGGCAATTTCC
This sequence comes from Picea mariana, assembly GCA_032191745.1. Taxonomy (NCBI): domain Eukaryota; kingdom Viridiplantae; phylum Streptophyta; class Pinopsida; order Pinales; family Pinaceae; genus Picea; species Picea mariana. Next base: position 116,947 of record JASDQU010243892.1, read on the forward strand.
TTGATAGATGGTGGGGCCACCCACAACTTCATCGACGCTTCACTAGTATCAAGAAAGACACTTCAGACAGAGGAGTTTGAGGGGTTTGATGTTGTGGTAGTAGATGGCCACACAGTGGAGTGTCTAGACAGAATTCCAAACTTAGAGATGAAGTTAGGAAACTACACAATGAGAGATACATTTTATGTGGTTGACCTATCGGACACAGACGTAGTGTTAAGAGTTCAGTGGATGATTACCCTAGGAAAAATCACTACCAACTACCAAACCTTGGAAATGGGATTCAGAGATCAAGATGGAAAGAAGGTTGTTCTAAGAGGTATGTCGACAGGAGCACCTAGGACAGTTTCAGCCAAGAGGATGGAGAGGATATTCAGACATGGGGAGGTAGAATATGCCGCAGAATGTTTGATCACTACTCAGAAGGATTTAGAAGATCAACAACAATACCACACAGAGATCAAGAATTTATTGGGATGACATCAGCAGGTCTTTGAGGCAATCCCACCGGGGAGACCACCTGACAGGGGGTTTGAGCACACCATTGAGTTAGAGGAGGGGGCCAAACCTATGATCACCCCCCCCTATCGTCATCCTAGGAGGTTCAAGGAGGAGATAGAGAAGGCAATCAAGGAATTGTTGGCGATGGAACACATCAAACCGAGAAACAACCCATTTTATTCTTCTGTTGTCTTACTTTTGAAGAAGGATGGCACCATGAAGATGTGCATTGATTATCGAGCCTTGAACAAGAAAACCATAAAAAATCGGTACCCTATCCCACGCATTGACGAGTTGATGGATGAAATGCATGGGGCAGTTTTCTTCTCAAAAATTGATCTATGCTCTGGATATCACCAGATTAGCATCCGAGAGCAAGACATAGAGAATATGGCATTTCGATGTCATTTTGGACACTTTGAGTTCCTGGTTATGCCATTTGGGCTAACCAATGCACCCGCTACATTCCAATCTTGCATGAACCATATATTAAGGGATCATTTAAGGAAACCAGTCTTGGTTTTCTTCAACGACATCTTGATCTATAGCCGGTCATGGAAAGAGCATATGAGGCACCTGGATGAGGTATTGAGCATCATGGAGGCACAGTCATTATATGCCAAAGAGTCCAAGTGTGAGTTCGGTATGATAGAGATAATTTACTTAGGCCACATCATCAATGCACAGGGGGTACAAGTGCACCAAGATAAGATCAGGGCCATTCTGGATTGGCCGACGCCCAAGAATGTGACAGAATTGAGGAGCTTCTTCGAGCTATGCAGCTATTACAGGCGGTTCATCCGGGGTTTTTCTCAGCTTGGAGCACCGCTGACAGATCTTACCAAGCATGGGGCCTTCATATGGACCGAGAAATCACAAGAAGCCTTTGATCACATGAAGGAAGTCATGAGCACTTGTCCAGTGTTGGCACTACCAGACTTCACCCTGCCATTTGTACTAGAGTGTGATGCATCCAGTGAAGATATCGGTGTAGTTTTGATGCAGGGTGGACACCCCATTGTATTCGAGAGCCAGAAGCTTAGTCAACCTGAGAGGTTGTACTCCATTTATGACAAGGAAATGTTGGCAATCATGCATGTCTTGACCAAGTTCAGACAATATTTGGTGGGCAGCAAATTTGTGGTCAAGACCGATCACAACAGTTTGAAGTATTTCCTTGAGAAGAAGGACCTCAGTGAGTGCCAACAGAAATGGGTGACAAAGGTATAGGCATTCAAATTTGACATAGAGTATGTCAAGGGGAAGAAGAAGATTGTGTCGGATGCACTATCGAGGAGACCTGCAACATGTTCTTTGATGGAGATTTCAGTAGATTGGAAATCCCACTTGTTAGTGGAATATTCCAAGAATAAGTTCTCTTGTGAGGTGATGGATGGGAAGATACAGGATGATCGGTATAGGGTCATTGACGATTTCATATTTTACAAGGATAGAGTCTACTTGGTGCCATATTCAGGGCTTAAGAAGAAAATCCTCACCGTAGTTCATGATTCACCTCTAGCAGGCCATCAGGGGTTTTTCAAAACCTACAGACAAATCAGAGAGAGGTTCTCATGGAAGGGCCTCAAACAAGACGTTATGAGACACGTTAGTGAGTGTGTGACTTGCTAGCAGAACAAGTCAGAGCATGCTCTTCTAGCAGGGCTACTTCAGCCACTCCCCATTCCAGAGTAGAAATGGGACAGTATATCTATGGACTTCATCACCGGTCTACCCAAGGTCCAGGGTAATGAATGTATCTATGTAGTGGTTGACAGATTGACCAAGTTTTCTCACTTCTACGCCATACCGATAGAGTACAACGCAATTGAGGTAGCCGAGATTTTCTTCAAGGAGGTCTTCAGACTTCATGGGTTGCTGAAGAACATCGTTAGTGACAGGGACAGTCGGTTCATAGGGACATTTTGGAGAGAGTTGTTTCGGTTGGTGAGGACAGAGTTGACACCTAGCACCAACTATCACCCTCAGATAGATGGGCAGACCGAGATTGTCAACAATTGGGTTGAAGGGTATTTGAGGAACTATGTAGAAGGACAACAGAGAATGTGGGTAAAGTGGTTACATTTAGGGGAACATTGCTACAACACCACCTTCCACATGTCCATTGGTATGACACCCTTCCAAGCATTTTACGGATATGATGCTCCCACTTTGGTAGACTTGGTCTTTGGGGAGAGTAGAGCTGCCAAGGCCAAGGATTGGATCATAGAGAGTTAGGAGATTCTCAAATTGTTGAAAGAGAACCTGCAAATGGCGCAAAACTGACATAAGATAAGCGTGGACAAGCACAGGATAGAGCACAGCTTTGAGGTTGGAGATTTGGTTTTCTTGAGACTCCAACCCTACAAACAGTCATCTTTGAAGAAGAGTGGAGATGAAAAGCTCAAGCCCATATTTTATGGTCCTTACAGGATCATGCACCGAGTAGGCGAGGTTGCTTACGAGCTAGAGCTTCTAGAGGGGAGCAAGATTCATAACATGTTCCACGTGTCTTGCCTCAAAAAGGCAGTGGGACAATTCATTAACACATTAGAGGAACTTCCCCCGTTGGATGAGGAGGGATAGTTGGAGTTAGTTCCAGAGGAGGTTTTGGAGTTCCGAGAGCGGAAACTAAGGAGCAGGGTCATCAGAGAGTGTTTGATCAGATGGAGAGGGCTTCCAATAGAGGACGCTACTTGGCAGAGGGAGCAAGTGTTGCAGCACCCTGGACTAGTATTGCTTAAGGACAAGCAATTTTGGGAAGGGAGGACTGTAATGTCCCTTTCCAAATAGGAGCTCCAGAAAAGAAGGCTTAATGGTCTAAACCACCCCGTTAGACTATAGCAAGGCCAAAGAGGGGTAAACAGGGTTACTAGATCTCACTCCAGTCACAGGTGTTATATTCAGAAAGTGACATTGAGCTGACAAGAGTTAACAACGCTTTTAAGTCATTATGAGCTAAAAATAGAAGTCAATAGTGAATTAGGGTTTTAACATGATTTACGGTTTTGGAAAGCTATAAAGGAAGGGTCAACGACCTAATTCATCATTATGAAGATTATGACTTGTCATTGAGGAGAAGAGGTGCATCTCAGGAGAGATAGTTCAATATATTCCAGGAGGAAGACACCAGTTGGCTAATTTCGGTGTTGAAAGACACACCCTAGTCACCGGGAAGATCATCCACGTCTTCCATCATTCTTCAATGCTCCCATATTCCGGGTATTATCTTTTAGTTTCTTATTTCTATTCCGGCTAAGATCCTTTTTTCTTTTGATCTAGCCGAGTGTTGTTATTTTATTCAGCCGTAGTTGCTTATTTATATTCCAGCTGAGATCCTTTGGATGTTGATCTAGTCGAGTATTGTCAATTATTCAGCCGCATTAGGCCATTTTGTATTCCACAGAGATATCATAATACAAACTTGTAGTCCTTTGTCGCGTTTATTATTTGTATGATCATTTATATGCTGTAAACCTTTGATCCTACACAGACATTAGCAGCATTTCCTAGACTAGCCGAGTCAGGAACATTACAATATATAATTGTTGATCAATTGGTATCAGAGCTTGGATCCAAGCTAGCTTTTGCTCAGCCACAAAATTCAAAAGAGAGTCCATCCAACAATTTTTTTTTCTCAAATCCGGATGTCCTTCTCAGGACTTCTAGTGTGCCCTCTTCAAGGCTTCCAACATGTTCATATTTTACCATTCTCCAATATCTAGTGACAGATCGACATTCATGGTGAATGAAAATTATGTCGTCGCGAAGAGAGCCTCCTACAGAGGATTTTGCATCCACTACCACAACTCCAATTCAGGATTTAATGATGGATCTCCAGGAGATACATTGTCTGCAATGACACAAATCTCCAACACCCATGCATCTTGATACACGCTTCCAATTACCGATTTTTTTCATCCAAATGAATGGTGAGAATGTCGACTCTTGGCTTTGCATCCTTTCCACATACTTCCATACATGTTCTGAGATGATGGAAGACATGAAGCTTTAGATCATCGGTTTGCAACTCGAGGGAATTACGTAGACATGGTGGGACACTCAGCTGGCAACTTATTCCTAGGTCATGGATAGAGGCGATTGTCATGAAGTTGATTTGTTTGTGAGTTCTTCCTTGGACAGGCATTTCTTTAGGCCTTGGCTATCGAGCGTAAAGTGGCTCCTCGAATCTGCTCACCCCAAACCGGATATGGCCCTTCTATTGTTTTCCCTTCTCAGGTTACCCCTATCACCACCTCCACACCTTGAAAGACACCTTGGTGTACCTTCCACAAGACCAACTCACATGCTTCTGCTGACTGTCAGACACTTCAAAACCTTTGCCCCAACAAAACTGTTTTTGCAGACATCGCTTAGTCTAATTCCCTTGACCCTCATGAATTCGTTACTCTCGAAAATCCTACAGAAGTTAACCCATCTTTGATTCTAATGACCACTAATGAACATGACGACTCTCATGTGCCCCTGTTTACCCACAATTGTCCAATTAAGAATGAATTGGCTACTCTCATCCTAGACAATGGAATCCAAAAGAACCTCATCGCCCAAGACTTGGTTCAATTCCTACAACTCCCAACTACTCCACACCCTCAACCATATCAGCTCGAATGGGTACAAAAAGAAGGCTCACACCTCACTGTCTCTCGGTGTTGTCTGACAACCTTTTCTATTGTCCCATTCCGGGATACTATGGTGTGTAATGTTTCTCCTTTAGATTGTGCCAAATTGTTACTTAGAATCCCCTACCAATAGGCCCAGAACATTGTTTACCATGCTAAATTTTATAAATACCACCTGCAACATGAGGGACGCACCTATTTTCTCACCTCCTCTACCCCTCACTCCACACAACCTTTGACCTGACAAGTAGTTGTTACGAAAGTAAATATGAACAAATCTGTTTCATTGTGTTTGGTTCTCCCCATTAAACAATATCATCTGAGCAACCCAACACCTCAGGACATGGCTCCCCCACTCCCAAAAGTTGTCAATTTCTTTCCCCAACCCATGAGACTGCCCCCGTCCTGCTCTATTGAGAAAACCATTAATCTCATTCTGGAAGCCTCTTTTCCCAATGCTCCTTCATACTGCCTCTCTCCCTAAGAGATTTATGTGTTAGCACACCAACCTAACCATCTTTTGAATTCATGCCCTACTCCACCTTTATATTTTCCTTGTGCATCTTCGACATTTCTTTTACTAAAACAAGTTTGTGTTCTAGTAGTCTCTGCCAGTAGGTTATGTAATCCAACACAAGTTCCAACATATTATAACACTTTGCTTGGCAATTCCTCTTTTTCCAAACATATTATTGAGAAAGCTTCAACCAAACAAAGTTCTTACAAATGCAGTATAGCGGGTAAAAATCATCTGCAGAGGCATCCCTTCTTAGTTGGAGTAGTTAATCATATAGGGTGTATTGGACACACCTGTTGTTCTTCCAGCGAGCTTGTATTTAAGGGGAATGTCGAGGAAAATAATGAAGGGCTAGCTTATCAATATTGACTTGGGTCTGCACATAAAAAAAAAATAAAAACACTCAACACAACGTTATACCCACACTTTCTCTCAGTGCCATCTTCAGGTAGCAGTTTCATTACCAACTACACTAGAGCATGCGAAACAAAGGCCTCATAAAATTCACATGCCGTTGTTCTTTCACCCAAAATCTCATGTGTGGCTCTTGCAGGACAAGCACCGATTCAAAGGAAAACATCATCATCTTCACCCACTCATATATGATCCTGATATAGTTCGAGAAAGCATTGGAGAGAATGCAGTGAAAATTTCCTCATTTTCTAGCAAAAGCGGGGATGCTTCCATATCTAAACAGGGAGGAATTGGACCACCAGAGAGGGTTCCCATCTTCCTTTGCTAGTCAACATGAGGACGCATAATAGTTTCCTAATAAATAATTATCATGTTAGCTATGTCAGAAAGTTAATTAATAAAAATCCTTCGTCAGTCCAGTAAGACAAGGTGCTCCATAATTTCTGTTAGAAGGTCAATTAAGTCAGTCAATAATGATTGGAAATGACGTTTGTGATTCATAAATGAAAACAACAAGTCTCTTGCTGTTGTTGTAAACAAAAAATCGCCCAGTCTGATAAAAGGGTGTCTTCTTGCTGAAAACACAATAGATGGTCATTTAACTTCTCAATTCTAGTATTATTCTCTTTCGTTCTCTGTGTATTTTGTATTGTGCATCATTTTATTCTTGTGTGTTAGTCTATTCTATTGTTGCATTTTAAATTTTGCATATAAAACTGCATACCATTACTTTTTGCACATTCTTCTCTCATTGATAGTGTAGGACGTGTATTATTCACCTCTTCTTCCTTTCATTCGATATCAGAGACTAATCATCTCATATCCAAGGTATTAGGGACGAGGTTGTTTATTCCAATATTGGTTTGAGTGGGAGCTTGTGAAGAAGGAAATATTGATAGGAGAGTGAGATTGAAGCATGCGGATTTCACCTATAACATACATGGAGAAGCATGGATCTTTGACTGGATCTTTAGATCTATTGGATCTACAAGATGCCCGGATCTAACTATGGAAGTGTATATTTGTCAACTTTCCTAGTACCAAAGGAAGAGTTTTTATGAAGAATTCTGGCTCTACAGTGTTGAAGATGAGATCTAGTGTAAAACTGTTAGAATCACTCAAATTTGCTACTTGGTTAGCCTAGACTCTCTCACAAGAATGGTTGACGAATAAAAATGAAGTTCTTGAGGTTCTGGATTTATTCCCTCAAGATCATAAAGCTTCAAATAGAATAAAAGCTCAGGTTTTCTCGCAACAGAAGAATGATAGAACTTTAGGACAAAATAGTCCAATATTTGTGGAAAGAATAATTTTTCAGGGATGCCTAACAATGAAGAGACAAATGGGAGGAATTAATGGTGTGTTTTAAATATGTCAGGGAGTTTTTGAAAGATAGGAATGATAACCCTTATTGTGGCGATCTCCATCCTTTTCTCTCCAAGAAATGCTTGCATAGTAAATACCTCAAGAAGTAAAGTGATTTTTCCCATAATGAGAATTTAAATTCTCAACATTTGGAAATTTCCAGCAGGGAAATGTATGAGAATCAGGATTTGGAGTCGAATGACGACGATCTATTGTTGGAAAATCCATATTTCAAGAGGATAAAATGGTGTGTTAAGAATGTCTTGGTCACTGATATCGAAGCGCTAAAAAACCTTCTTGAGGTGGTGACTACTTGACAGTAGAGGTTTTTCAAGGAGCTATTGGATTCACTAGAGAGGAAAGAGAAAAGGAGATGAGAAAGGAGAGCCTCTGGGAATACTTCAACAACTATGTAGAGGTTGTTTAGATGGTTATCATGAAAGATTGGCTCACATGTCATGTTAACGTGTTAGATTGAGATGGTGTGATTTTGCATGTTATTGTGCATGCTAAGCTTGTGGAGTAGGTGTGTTACGAACTAGTTTTAGAGTGGAAAAGGGCTTGACACTTATTTGTTAGAAACTAAACAATGGGTGATACGTATTGGAGAATATTTTCACTTGAGAGATGTTATCGCTCAAATTCTCGATAGATGGAAAATTTCTAACCACAAACATGAGAGCTTATAGGTAACTACCAAGAAATCCACCCACTATCACCTTGGTGGCATTGCCCCACACTTCAAAATGAGGAAAAAAGAGATTCCTAGTCTAGAGGTATCCCTCAGATCAATCAAGCTAACTCGTTGTAAATGCAGGAGAGGTTTTTAACTTTTTTTAACTTATATTGATTATGTAAGTGGTTAACCAAATAATTGGTTTTCTTTAGATGTGATAAATGTGGTAAAGCACACACATTACTTGTTTAATCAACTCCAAAGAAACACAATTTTTACTTACCAAGATATGAGTGGATTGAGAGTAAACCATAAACTTGGGTTAAGAGTCCTGAAATGATCAAGGAATTTCTGTCAATTCTTCAACAATCATATAATGATAGCCAATTTACTTAGTGTTTCCACAATGAATGCCTAATTATACCTCAAAAATAGATGAATCATTTAGGAGTGAAAATCACAACATTGTATCATTGAATAAAATGAGTGTTATATCAATGTGACATTTAACCATGAATTATTCGTATTACTACTATGTAAATTCAATATATTCCACGTTACTTTGGATGTGTTCTACGTGTAAAATAAGTGCTTTCATTCACAATCGATATTCAAAGAATAACATGGAAAAGTGAATATGAATTGTGTCCCTCAGAAAGTAGACAACAAATGATCCAAAACAAATATAACATGAGTAGATTTAAATGCAATAAGTGGTGGTTTAGATACTCAAGTTTCGGGAATTAAATTGGTGTTATCATATGACAAGGTGGTTTAGATACTCAAGTTTCGGGAATTAAATTATTGTTATCATATGACGAGGTTATTCGATAGGATTGGTTAGAACTCCATAGAGACAAAGTGGATTTCTTTGAAAAGAGAGTGGAGTGTTTGGATGACGAAGGTATGGATAGAATCATTCAAGGAGAAAAATATCCTATTGTAGTTTGACATATTTCTTCTATGAAAGCTATGCATAGTGTGCACAAAGGATGTAGTGGGTATTTGATTCATTTGGATGAAGTGAATATATAACCAAGGAATAGTTTAAATCAATTACTCATGGTGAAAGAATTCCTAGATGTTTTTTTAGAGGAATTTCCTAGATTACCACCTAAGTGAGAAGTCAACTACAAGATAGAACCTATGCATGGATAAACTCCTATATTAAAGGCACCCTATTGATTCAAAACAAATTATATTAGTGATTTGAAGTAACAATTACAATAGTTACTAGACCAGGGTTTTATTTAGCGTATTGTTTCCTTATTTGGTGTACATGTGCTCTTTGTTAAGAAGAAAGATGAAACATTTCACATGTGCATTAATTATGACATGTTGAAATAAGGTCACCATTAAGAATTGTTATCCCTTATTGACAACCGATTATTTATTTGATCAACTTAAGGTGTGAAGTTGTTCTCTAAGATAGTTTTGAGATCAAGATATCATCAAATTAAAGTTTAGAAAGTGGATATTTCAAAGACAACTTTCAAATCTCGTTGTGTTCATTATGAATTTTTGGTGTTTCCTTTTGTTCTAACCAATGCACCTGCTATATCATGAGGTTGATGAATGATGTATTCATGATGTACTTAGACAATTTTGTCTTAGTATTTATTTATGACATCCTAATTTACTCTCGGAGTGTAGAAAATCACAATGAGCATTTGTAGATTGTGTTGAAGATTTTGAGGGAGCATAAGTTGTAGGAAAATTGAGAAAAAGTGAATTTTTCAAAGAAAGAATTTAGTACTTGGGGTATGTAATTTCAAAACAAGGACAAACTAAATCCTAAAAAGATTGAACCTATTTGAAATTGGCTAAGATCTAAGAAGAAAACTATAGTTAGAATTTTTTTAGTCTTGGTGTGTTGTTACAAGAGATTTGTTGAAGGGTTATCCAAGATTATACGAACCTTATCTTAGTTATGGTGCAAGGGATAAAAGTTTGTCTAGAAAATTTTCATCGAGAAGGACTTCAAGAGATAAAAACAATCATTACCACCACACGTGTTATAATATTACTGGACTTTGATAAGAAATTCTTGGTGTGTGTTTATGCATGTAATGAAGGCATTGGTGGATTTATGATGCAAGATGGAAGGGTGTCTAGTTTTGAATCAAAGAAGTTGAATAAACATGAGCAAATTTACCCTATGTGTGACTTATAAATTTTAGTGATTGTTCACACTTTGAAATTTTGGCACCATTACTTGATTAGAAGTACATTTGAGTCACATTGAAATCATGATATTTTGAGGTATTTTCAAACTTATCCTTAATAAAATTATAGACAATGGTGTTCACATGAAAGATATATGTTTTAATGGATGATCAACATGCAAATTACTAGGCACCTTTGGTTGAGACTCAATGTATTATATCCGATCAAAGTTTTGCCTTCTTGGTTAATACATGTAACATTCATAGTTTTATTTCACTATGGTGGTGGCAAATTGTAATCTTACCATAAAAAAACTCTACGATCTCTGGAAGGTACAAATGGCCAATGGTGCCAAGAAGTGGGTGAGTCAAGTAGTAGATCAATGTATTGTGGAATTAGGTGGTTGGAAAAGTGACATCTACTTTCATGAGTTAGCATAGAATCATATGACCTTATTATTGGACAAAATCACTCCATAGATCCAAAGTCTATTGTTTCAATAGGGAGAGTGGATTGTTCGGATGATGAAGGCATGGCTAGAGCCATTCAAGAGAGAAAAATCATATTGAAGTTTGACATATTTATTCATGCAAGCTAAGCATAGTGGCTTCTATTTCACAAGCCCAACCAAATTTGCATGTGTTCATCAAACAACAGTGTATGGAGGATAATTTGTATCAAGAGGAACTACTACCTTAAGGTGCAAATTTCAACACTTTGTGGACACTAAATTTAACATCATCACATCAAAATTTGAATTTTTCTATTGTAAGAATAATTTCATTGTAACTACATTGCAATTCCCACTTGTTGGTATATCATTTCAATTATGAAACACTTTGAAGACCATGTGACACTTTTATAAATAAGCATTTTTCTACAATTACATCGGTATTCCAACATCACGCTGACATCCTTCCAACTACCATGGTGGTCATGTGTCATTCTGAAGGGAAATAACATTTTGTGACATACCATTATTCTTTCAACACCAAATAGACATTCTTCCAACCATCATGGTGACCACATTTCATTTTGATGGGTATGCACTTATGTGATATGGTGTTGGTCTTCTAACACAATACCAACATCCTTCCGATCATCATGGTGGCTACATTTCATTATGATGGACATGCACTTTTGTGACATGATGACTGTATTCTGAAACCTTACCAACATCTTAAATATGTTGAAAGATGGAACACCTCATCAAAATAAAGTGTTCTAAACATGCTAAAGACATTGCTAAGATGTCAGAACAATGTCGAAATAGTTGCAAGTTTGTCATTATTTATTTCAATTATGTTTTTATGTCATCAAAAGCCTAATGTGAGCCAATTTAAAAAAATTGAAAAATAAAACCTTCAATTTAATCTTCTTGCTCGTACCTATATGTATATTTTTAATATTACAAGCAACAATAATATGTATGGATTAATGATTTTTCTAGATAATATGTTTCCATTGTAGTGATAAGGCACATGTTATCACATATAACTTAAGCTTCCACCTGAGAAAATGATGGTTGAACTTAGCTATCTGAGAAGAAGAGTGGCTTGAGTGTCTACTCAACAATATATCATTGTTAAATACTTAATTTAATATTAACGTGTATAAATATGCCTAATTCTATCCATAATTGACCATTGGGACTATAAAGTGTACGACAAATGTGCTATGGGGTACAATAATTGTACATATAAAAACTAGTTGTAGAAAGATCCTTTTGTACCAGTAGAAATCCAATATGACAAAAGTGAAAAGTAGCTATTGGATTCCAGGCATTTAATGTACCAACCATGTACATAGAATCACAAAGGTTATATGGATGAAAATAATTGCAATGAACAAAGGTCATAATTGTTTGACTCAAGGAGATAGCGACTGCCATCTCAATCCCTATAAACATTAAGAATTCCGAGGACTTATAATGTACCTCTTGAGATTCTAATGCTAAACATTTGAATTTAAATTTTTAGGTAAAATGGCAATGAAAGGTCTATTACAAATTAAAGTGAACGATTAAATGTTATTCTTAAACCATATAATTTTCTCTTAGAGATGCAGGCTCTAAACATAACTACTCTAACTATCCTGTACATCTCTAAACATAACTACTCTAACTATCCTAACCATAAACAAGTTCCCTTTTGTTTTCTTTATGAATGTGGATAGTCCATTTATATGGTTCTTTGAACATACAAAATAAGAATTCTCTTAGATAATAAGGAAGATTAAAAATAACAACTTACATTTAAAACATATCATTGAATTTTTTTCATACCTTGTGCTTTAGTCTCTCAAGCATAAATGGTCACAAAACTACATTGCAAGACTACAAGTTTGTAGCTTTTTTAATACTTGGCTACTAATTTATGAATATAAAGTTAGTTGGTCTTCCATTCATGAGTGGGGATATCTATGGATTATTAATGTAGGATTTGACCCAATTAATCCAACCCTTAAAGAAGAAAAGTTTCCTCAATAATTTATATAGGAAATATTTGTCAAGAGTGTTATAACATAGTTACAAATTTGATGAGAACCCTCCAGACTTATCATTTTTTTGAATTTTCATTTAGTCATTGTTTTTACCTTTATTTTGAAAAACAGTGCTATCGATAGTACCCTTTTTTACAACCATGGCCTAAAAACCTTGTAATGTTTCCAACAAAAACCTTAAAATCAACCCCCAAATCGAAAAGTGGAACCAATGGCAGCATACCTTATTTTTTTTTCTTGGGGGGGGGGTGGTGTTCAAAATTACAACTTCTTTGAAAGGATGACCTTAAAAAAATATAACATTTCACTGAAAAGCCTAAAATTCACTCCAAAATAAAAAAGTGTCACTCCTAGTAGCACCCCGCTTTTTTCAAGGTCAGAGTTGCAACTTCTTTGAGATCCATGGCCTTGACAACTAGATCCCTTACAACCAAAATCTTAAAATCAACCCATGAATTAGAAAAGGGTGCTACAAGTAGCACCCTCATCTTTTCTTGGGCTTAAAATTGAAACATTCTTTAAACTGTGGCCTAAAATCCCTGTGTTGTTGCAAACAAAATCATCAAAAAGTAGAAAAATTCAAATAAATCATTCAATTTTTCTATAAAATGCATTTTAGTTTTTTTTTTTTTCTCTCTCTATATATATGGTCGGGTGTGGGTTTTAGGTTATCCAATGTGCCAAGTGGGCGGTATGTGTTGAGTGGATGCTAGATAGACTATTCTCCACAAATGGTGGATTACTCTGACGATCTCCTAGCCAAGGAAAATATATTCTACTGTTGAACCATTAATATAGATCTTGAGATGTCCTTTTGTTGTGTCATTTCACATGAGGTTTTAGTGGATCCCAAGGCTGAGGCACATTCCCCCTGCCTGTATGTAGAGATATTCATTGTTTCTCATATAATTCTACTTGGATCAAGTCAAGTCTTGGATCCTTCCCTATAGGGTTCTCATTTGTAGGAATTGCAAGAGATTCAGGGTGTCTATTTGTTTCCATTTCCTCCACAGAGAGAAGATCTTGTTGCCTCATTGAACCCTAGAGTGATCGGTTGTGATGTTGGATTTGGGGGCTCTAGATTTGATCGTAGTCATATGGAAGTATAAGATTTGAATGTTGGGTCCTAACCAAGGGATTGTGAGGAGGAAATGTAAGAAGAATTTTCAATCACATCGTCACGACATAGCGCTTGTAGTTGGAAAAGATTTGTATGTCTCACAAATTGCAAATATGGATACAAAATCTTTAGTAGGGAAGTTTGGTAGTTTTCGAATCTTGGTAAGTGTCCTCTCTCAGTGAATGGAGCAACTTTGGGTGTTGGTTCTAGGTTATTCCCCAATGTTTTACCTATTACCAAGGTAAAAAATCCTTGTGTGTGTTGGTTTTTGGACCGGTAGGTCCTCTATTCAAACTATGGCACTCTTTGATTGATGCCAGTGTTGAGGGTTTGAAAAGTCTCTCAGTATGGATAAATATGTTGAAATTTCCATTGGATTATTGGTCAGACGAGGGCCTCAAGGACATTGGTGATGTATTGGGTACATACATTGTTGTTGATGTCAGTTTCAAGTCTTCTTCCAATTATTCAGTGGCTTAGATATTGGTGGAATTGGGCCCTAGAGAAGGTTTATATGAATCCATGAAGTTGATTGCAGGTTGACGTACCTATTTATAGATTCTTGACTACCTTAACATCCCTTTTTGATGTGTAAGGTGTCACGATGTGGGTCATGTTGTGGATGATTGTGAGAAAAAAATTTAAAGAAATTTCAGAGGTGCCCCTGATAATATTCAAAAGTGCATTCCTTGTCCACATCGTGCAGTGACCAAAAATGAAAAGAGGGACTTCCTCCCACTATGCAACAAGTAAAAATTTAGATATATGGGCCTCTATAGTCATCTCCACACAATGAAAATGTTGGTAACGTTGTTGGTGATATTTTGGTTCCTTTGTTCGAGACTGGCCCTGTGTCTAGAGAACATAATCTTCTAAAGGGGATACTAGATTATGAACTTTATCTCTCAGCAGCGGAATGGAGTAAAATCGAGGCTTTATGGTATGATAGAAAATTCAAACAATCAGATTTAGGTAATACCACATCTTCTCCTCGTATGGTTTCATCATATTCTCATCTAGGCTTGCAATCTTTGGATGGGGTAGTGGCTACTACAACTTATCCTTTCCCTGGGGGGTTTCTAATCCAAAATCCCATGGAATCTATATTTTCAAAGGAATAAAAAGTTTACCTTGCTAATGATTATGATTCTTATTTTCCACAGTCTCTGAGTTCATGAAATGGGTGTTCCTCCAGTTCTATATAATCCTCCTGAGGGTGGGACCCATATATTTTAGGTCCTGAGTTCTGACTCAAGGTCTTTCCTCCTCAGAGGGCCTTGAGTTTTTATTATACAAATAAACCTCACCTTCCAAGGTGGGGCATAAATCAGTGTTAAAAAACACCTATGAAATATCTTTTTGTGAGGTGTCGCAAGGTTGTGAATGACATATATTCAGGGTACTTAGAGCAAGTGTTGCCCAACATTTGTCACCCCTATGAAAGTTATGATGGTCACTATGCGGGGTATTGGGGGAAGACCTAAAAACTATCCCTTTGAAGGTTAATTTGGATGTATCATCCTAATATTGTGTTTAATTAGGAGTTTATGGGGAGAAGTGATCTCATTATTTTCAAACTAAACAAACTTTTTCCTAGCTGGGTTTTTATTGGACAAGATTCGAAGGGTTTTTCTGGTGGTATTATCATGGGTATTTCACCTTTTATATCTCTTATTAACTTCTTCTATATTAATTCATGTTTATGTACAAAGATCCTAGGAAAGGAAATGGATAAACATTTTATGCTATGTAACATATATGGACCCTATTCTGACAAGGAATCCTTTTGGAATCACTTATGAATGTCCATGCCATTTAGTTGGAGGATGTCATTATAGGTGGGGATTTGAATTTCTCCATTGCGAGAGAGGAGATATGGGGGGATTCTATGTGGGAACATCTATTTTCCCAATTCTTCCTTAACAAGTTTGTAATTTTGTGATTGATGGACGTGGAACTAGATGCACTTAGTCCAACCTAGAGCAACAATAGATTTGGTTATGTAGGAGTTATTAAAAAGTTGGATATATTCCTATTTTATCACTCTCTTCTTCAGAACATTGGTATTTATCGATCTTGGTTCATAAAAATTAGGTGTTCAGATTGTTTCCCATTATTTTTAGATTTGGACATGTCGAGGGGGCCACTGAGAGACCCCTTCAAATATAATCCCTCTTGGATAAAGTTTGAAGAATTCCAAACTTTGGTTAAAAATAACTAGGTGCAGTATAATCCTAATATTAGTGTTGTGGATTCCCAACAATGTTTTGATTCCCTTATGAATCTAAAGGTTGATGTGGTTTGTCGGGCCATTGAGTGTAAAAAGGATCAGCAAAAATTTCTCTTCAACATAAAGGATGAGCTCTAATAGATTTATGATGGTATATAATTACATCTAAATGCCTCGGTGGACACTGATAGAGTTTGGAAATTGGAATCAATTAGGAAGAATATTTTGAGTGAACACGAGAAATCATGGAGGCTCAAGAGTCAGGCTCTCTGGTTGGAGGTGGGATATTTGAATACAAATTTTTTCCAGTGATTCACCAACTATCGCAAGAGATATAACACCATATAGGAATTAAGGGATGCAAAAGACAAAAAATTTCAAGGGTTCATGGCATCCTTGGGAGTTCAACATTTTCATACGATCTTCTAGGAAAATCCTCACTTCAAAATGGATATGTCTCTTAGACTTATCTCATACTTTCCTAAGTTAGTGGGGGAAGAACAAAATCAAATATCATAGAGTGAAATATCGAAGGAGGATCTCTTGAAGGAGGATCTCTAGGATATTATTATCGATTTTCAAAAGGAAAAGATCCTTGGGCTTGACGATTGGATGATAGAGTTCTTTTAGGGTTTCTTCGACTTAGTGGGTGACGACCTATTGAGGGTTGTAGAAGAGATCAAAACCTATGGAAAAGTATTAGGTAGCATAAAATCTATGTTTATTTTGTTGATTCTAAAAGTGTATTGTTCATCAACCCTTGATTATTTTAGTCCCATTTCATTGTGTAATTTCCCGTATAAGATCGTGGAAAAGAATATTTCTTCGAGATTAAATCTGATTTTGTCAGATTTTGTTACACTTGAGCAGTTTGGTTTATTGAAAGGGCGCTTTATCCATGAGGCTATTAGATAGTTCCAAGATGGTCTACACACCATTAAGACACAAAGGAAACCTGTCTTGGTGATCAAACTTGATTTTTCTAAGGCATATGACTGAGTTTCTTGGTTATATATTAGGTTGTTTCTTCTTCAAACTAGATTTGACTTATCAATGGTAAATTGGGAAATGTCTTGTGTTTCCTTTGTACATTTTTTAGTACTAATAAATTGTGTTTCCTTGTTCTTCCATTCTGGCCACAAGTTGTGCCAAGGATGTCCATTATATCCATATTTATTCCTTATTGTTATGGATGTGCTTAGCCACACTATTGTTGAAGTGATGAGACTCCATTAATTCCAGGGTGTTCGAATGGGGTGAACTAAAATATTGACCCATCTTCTTTTCGTGGATGATATATTATTATTTTTTCACTACACGGAAGTCGAGGGAAGGGTTCATAATGATTTGTTAGATATTTTCTATGGTGCAACAAGTATGGAAATAAATGTTGGAAAATTTTCTATTTATTTTCCTTAATGTGATGCAACCCCTCGACAGGTTGTGGAAAATATTTTCTCCTTCCCTATCTTTGACATATGGTTTCGAATATCCGGGGTATAGACTCAAGACAAATAATTATGGCATAAATGATTGGATTTGGTTGGTGTTGAAAATTGAGAAGAGAATCACACTTTGGTGAAATAGATGGACCTCCATGGGTGGCTAAATTACCCTTATTAAATATGTCATTGAGGCCATTATGGTTTTTTGTCATCTCTTGGAAAGCACTCTGAAGGGAATCCTGACTCAAATAAAGAATTTATGTTATAATTATATTTGGAACGGAAATACCAAGTACCTTGGATATCATTTAGTCAACTGGAAGCAACTATCTCATCTAAAAGAGATTGGAGGTTGGGGTCTTAAAGATCTAGTAAGATTTGGAAAATTCACGGTGTAAAAGTCGCTTGGGTTTTCCTAACCCACGGAAGACTTTGGAGGCATATTCTTTATGACAATTATTTTTTCCATGAACTATCTTGTATTGGATTTGAATACCTTGAAAGGAAGCTCCATCTGCATACATAGAGTGGAAGAATCTATCTGTTTAATTTCCAACCATTGGTAAATATTTGGCTTGGAAGGTGGGGTCTGGTCATTTGGTTCAAGTGGGATGAGATGCAATTGTGGGATTCCATAGGGATATATTTATTCTTGAATATTTAATTCATCATCTTAAAGAAAATAATTTGTGTACCGTTAACCTTCTTTGTGATTGGGGCACAAATTCTCTCTGGTGTCAAGGTTGAAAATACAAGAATACCTTGAACTTAGAGGGATGATGGCAATACGATTGAAAAGTTTATGTCCAGGAATTGCTAAGAGCACATGTTAAACTTTGAGACTAGGAAGATGAGTTGGTCTAGGCATACAATTTATCTGATGGATGTTACTCGTCCAACCTATGTTAGCAAACCATGTTTGTAGATGAAGAAAATGCAGATCAATGGTGGTTCAAAAAACTATGGAAAATCTAGGGTCCTACTAAATTCTTATTATTTGTTTGGTTAGTTATTTTGGGTACAATGTTAAACTAGGATCATTTTCACTTATAAGGCAAGCATGGGCCTAGATTTTGTGTACTTTTTAAAGGGGATGAGGAGAAAAACCTTCACTTATTTAAGATATGTATTTACATCTGTATGGCATCGACATATGTCATTTCACAGTTGGGGATGGGGCTGGTCTGGGATAAGAATTTGATTGTGGATTTTTTTAAGTATTTTGTTTCAAATCTTGTATTGAAACTTTTTTGTGTTATTTCTATTTTGGTGTCTTTAGGTATTTGGATGGCTAGGAATACAATACTATTTGAAGAAAAGTCTCAAACCCCTTTCAAGGTTACTCAATAGTCCATTGCCTTGTTTAATTACTATAAGATGAATCCTAAGGTATAGAAGGCAAGTAAATTAGTTCCTGTGATGATAGACAAATCCAATCCATCAAGTTTTTTTGATGGGGCATGCCAAGGTGAGAATAGGATATGTGGTCTTGGCTTCCTTCTTTATTTCTCATAATACAACTATGTTACTGGTAGTGGGCACTTAGGTGTTGGTAAAAATAAGCATGTTGAGTTCCAGGTAGTTTTAGAACTTCTCCGTTGTGCAAAAAAGTGCAATGTTGACACTCTCCAAGTTTTAGGGGACTCTAAATTGGCCATTGTTTGTATGAGCAATGTTCAAGCTCTTGAAATCCTGTAGCTTCAAAATATTGGGTTGATCCTGAAGTTTGTGTTTGCTACCCTTCATAATATCACTTTCTGCCATATATTTAGGGAAAACAATTATGATTTTGATCCTTTGTATAAATATGCCATTAATTTGGGAGTTAATATGATTTCTCTGGAGGAGGTCATTGATGGGAGTCTGAGTTATCATAGTGAAAATAGATTATTCACACTTTTATTGCTATATATATTGTTTCATGGATATAATTCCTGGTATTTGATCCATTTTGAAAAACATTGGACATTTTTGTGACCTTTTTATGAGGTAGGATCTCACTGAAGATAGGAGTATTACAACTACCTTTTTGTATTATGATGCACATAAGCGCCTAAGGATTATGAATTTTATACTCTGGTATATTTAAGCATGGCCCTCACGGGAATACTCTTTAAATAATCCCACAAGAATCCTTGGATGTGTGGTCAAGAATCCCCTACAGTAAAGTGAAGAAGCCTACAAATTTCCAAGTCCAAGATTGCAAGATGGAGATTGTTGAAAGTATTATTTGTGGTCAATTTGGATACCCTATCTTTGAGGGAATTTTTACCCTACATAAATAACTCAAATAGAATAACAATTTACATGGTTGGAAAGCCTATTCTCATAATTTTCCAATGGTATATGGAAGTTCCTCTAACTCCCTAGGAATGAAGAGATATGAGTTTTTTCATCCAACAACCCAGCCAAAAAATTGAGGTCGGCTCAACTAATTTTTGGGGACAAAAATACTATAAATATAGGATAGAATTTCTCATTTTTTGAGAAACCAAGAAAGATATATAGTCTAAGGTGTGCACACGGTATTTGAGGTGTCTTCTGGTGTGCAATAGAAGTCTAAGGGATTCTATTCAGGTCTTTCTTATTCTCAAGGTATGTTGTAAGGTTGTGATGTTGTCGTATGCTCTACTATGAAGTTGTGATGTTTCCCTGAGGTTGTTTGAGTTTATATGTGGACCCACTTGGACTTAGGATATCTATGTGGACCCAATTTTTGAGGCTCATATTTTGGATACTTTATCACATGATTGGAAAACGTTTTTATGTTGTTGTTGGGTTTTATATGTGGACCCATGTGGACCTAGAATCTTTATGTGGAACCCGTTTGATGATGATGATGATGATGATGTATCAATGATAATGACAAAGATAGTCACAGTGACAGAGACAATGACAATGACAGTGAGAGGTTGATTGTTTTATATACATATTTGAGGGTGGAAGGAAGGGGAAAGGAAAGGGGGTTGGAGCCTCCTTCTAGTTGGAACTGGAGAATCTAGTGAGTTGTAGCTTCCTTTAGGTTGGGGCATGTAAATCAGGGGGTTGGCGCCTCCCTCCAATTGGATCTATAGAAACTTGGAAGTTGTAGATTCCTATTAATTTAATCTTGTTATTATATAAGAAAATAATTTTGTGGTTTCTTTGATCCGGATTTTATGAGCAGAACGAAATGAATACAGATTATTAATAGGTGCTTAACACGAAAATAACAGAGATACAGTAAAACTGGTTTTCTATTAAATAACGAAATAAGCTGAAACTGTAAAAATGCAGCGGAAACAAGCTTGCTGGAATGGTGGCGGCTTATCTCTGA
>JASDQU010243892.1:146169-158429 GCA_032191745.1 Picea mariana
AACCTGTCCAAAATCACCTTGAACATAATCTAGAAAATGTTTCCTATGGGGTGTGGCATGAAATGAAGCCCCTGAATCTACTACCCAAGACTCATAAATATTATCTACAAAAAGAATCAAATCATCTTGTAACACATCACCTGTTACATTTTCTTCTTGATTTCTCTCCTGTTGCCCATCTCTTTGTTTCTTTGGAGATTTGTAGTCTTTCTTCAGATGTCCTTTCTTCCCACAATTCCAACACTCTATATTTCCAAGTCTGTATTTGGATCTACCCTTCCTAGAATTCCCACGGCTCCCTGAGCCGTTTCCTCTATCCTTTTGTCTTCCCCTGTTCTCCATGTTCAATGCATTACCTGATATCTCACCTGTTCTCTGTCACATTTCCTCACTAAGGATAACACCAACAACATCATAAAATTTTAAAGTATTTGAACCAGAGACAGAGTTACTTACAACCATGACCAAGCCATTCCATCTTTCTGGCAATGAGCACAAGATTAGAAGAGCCCTAACCTCATCATTAAATTCCACTTTTACAGAAATTTGTTGATTAGTAACCGTATTAAATTCATTTAAATGATCTGTAAGAGACCCACCTTCTGACATCTTCATATTAAATAATATTTTCATTAGAAATACCTTATTAGACACTGAGGGTTTTTCATACTATTTAGCCAACGCATCCATCAAATCCTTCGTTGTCTTTTCTTTCAAAATATTGAAAGCCACCGATGCTTCCAAGCTCAACCGTATCGTTCCTAGAGCCTTTCTGTCAAGAATCTCCCATTCTTTGTCCTTCATGGCCGTCAGCTTATTTACTACTCCTCCCAATGGTAGGAATAGATCCTTTTGATATAAATAATCTTCCATTTGCATGTTCCATAACTGGTAGTTTTGGCCGTTAAATTTCTCAACCCTAAACTTTCCATCTTCTGACATTTCTCCCACTCGAACTAAGAACCCTCTTTTCTTGCGAGTTACCTTTAGCTCTGATACCAGTTGTTAGAAAAACATGACCGTGGAGAAATAAAATAAAACAAATGCGGAAAAAAAACAAAAAAGATACACAATACAATAGAGACACAGATTTATGTGGTTCACCCAGTGTGGGCTACGTCCACCAAAGAAATTGCCAGGTCCTTCCTTTATTATTATCCAACAAATGAAGGGATACAATCTACATCAAAACCTGTTGTAACTTCCTCTTCTTTCTCTCACAGTCTCCTCTCTAAGAATACAATACTCACCATAATGCATAGATGCAATACATTTCCCTCATAATAGAGGGTTTCCTTTTAGGGCAAAAAAACCCCTAACATAATTTCTACCATTAGATCTATGACCTTATAATGAATGGTCCAGATTTACAATGAAATTACAATATACATTTACAAGGAAATTTTTTCCTTCAGGGGCTTCGCCCCCGAATCCCCATCGAGGGACGCTGCCCCCAAATTCCTGTCTAGGGCCTGCTTGCCCCTGAACCCCCTAGTCGGGGGGATAGACCCCTCGGACCCTGCAGAGGGGGTACCCCCCCTCTGCACTCCCCTGCGTGGAAGAGTGTACATACTTCTGGGGTGTGAAGTCTTCATGGGGCATAAACACGGCTGAAAAACACAAGACCTTTGAGTTAGGAAGATAATCAGGCTCCACAACCAACATCCCCCACAACCCCTCCGTCCCCCAACCCCTTACGCCCTCCCTCCCGCTATGCCCCCCCCCCAAAGGAGAATCCCAACAAAGTTGCAAGGTTTGGATACCTCATAAAAATTGTAGGGGAGGGTTTATATGTGGTTTTTCACCACAAGATTTGTGAAGAAGGCCATATATATCCACCAAAAACATGAAGAAAATATATATGTATTCAAACTTGAATTCAAAATAGGAAACCATGGGATAAATAAGAGGTCATAGGAAGGTTCATTAAACATGCAACACTAGATTGATTGAGGAAAAACTAATTTAATAATAAAATATCTCATATATGAACTCCAAATTATACTCAAAGCAACATGAGGAGGGGAGATACCTTAGTTGTGAATGAGAGAGGAAAAGTATTGTCTTTTAAAAAATTCACACAATTGGAAGTGCACATAGATATCAACTTGAAAGAGAGGAACCAATCATCCAACAATCATCCTGCCAAATCATTCAAAAGAATAATAATTACATCAAAATAATGAATCGAATATATGTAAACAATAAAAAAGTTAATTAATTCAATATGTAAAGAATAAAATACAAGTACCCCAACAATAATAGTATGGTCTTCTTCTAATATTATATTCAAATCATAATTTATCAACAACTTCTCCCCTACTACAATTATTTTTATTGCACATACCACTAATTGATTTCCTTCACGTCCCTCAAATATACAATTTGGTGTATTTATATTTGTCTTGGGTTATGTACTATTCATAAACCTGCAATATTTCTAGAATTTTTTGGCCTTCCATCAATATATAAAGTCACTACTTTTTTTATTAGAGTATTTTAGTTTATATAGTTTGCAGAAAATGCATATCTCATACTTCACATATATTGGGTCAGCCTAATCCAAAATCCTTAATTGTAACATGGTGTGCTGTACGCCATTAATTCAACTAATCCTCCATTTTTGACATTTATGTCATCCATATAAAATAGTCCTAGACCATGCATAGATAATAAAGCAATTCAATAAATTATGTCATTGAGATAAAATTTAGTGTCCAAATTTGGAAGTTATTTTGGTTCCCACCCTTTCACTAGATGTTTGTATCTTGAGGGGACCTCAACATCATCTTTTGTCTCATCATCATAACAACTCTCCGTCCTTCAACATGAAAAAATTCTATGCATCTATGAAATTTTCTTCTAACCTTTTAACCTGTAGTTTATCTCACCCTATTGCATCTAGTTGACGTCTCACTTTCCCCTATTCCTCATGAACTATCGCCTCTCTCTGAAAATAAATCTGATATATACCTATTTAGCAAAATGTTCAATCAATCCAACTAGAATATAATCACAACATGTTTAATAAAATAACAAATTTAGGATATATTTTAATGTAGCTTTCATGCCCTCGATTAAAAAGAACTCATCTTTCTTGCAATGAAGATACTAACATACAAGGTCACCCTAATGATAAAATGGCGAACCTAGAGTATCAAAATACAAGGCACAAATAAGTAGCCAAGTTGGGGCACTACAAAGATGATAAAATTCATGAGCTCCATGACGTCTAAAATGACACTAAAGATAATTAGAGTCTTAAAGACACCCATAAACAAATTTAGATATACATGTATAATGCCAATCCATTTTAGATATACCTATCATACTAAAAAACATTATTCACG
The DNA here is from genome assembly GCA_032191745.1 of Picea mariana. NCBI lineage: Eukaryota > Viridiplantae > Streptophyta > Pinopsida > Pinales > Pinaceae > Picea > Picea mariana. Next base: position 149,520 of record JASDQU010243892.1, read on the forward strand.
TGTAAAAATGACACAATTAATTATTTTTTTAATAAAAGTTCAAGGTTTTGTAAACAATAGATAACTGCGACCAAAATTCTATCACTAGTCATTAACAACTAGAGAGATTTGTATTTGTATGTTTGGTTGGATATGAATTTAAAGCAAGATATAATATGCATATGTTATGCTAAGGTACTATAGTCATGAAAATGTAATCATACATTGATTCTATTACAAACTACGGTAAAACATTTCTCTTAGCTTCACTGTTTGATAAGCTAACTTGTAAAGCTTGTGACATTTTGAGTTTAAGATAATTGCTTGACAAAGTTGAGAATACTAAAGCATTGGCACATTGAATGTTTCTGTATGTTGTATGTTTTTATTGGTGCTAGAGCTAAAACTAGAATGTTATGATGTCAAACACTTTGTGATTTGTTGTTGCAATTAACATTTTTATTTGACTCATTTGAAATTGTTTGCAGCTTTAATTATCTGTAGGATTAATGAAAATCTACTATGATGGAGATAGTCATGGGAGGAATTTTAATATCCTTGTATTTTTTTAACATGTATGTGGTGTTGATAAAAGTATTATTATTTCTATACTATTACATAGAAGTCTATTTCACATCTAGAGTTTTCAAGTCTCCAAAAATTGCATAGTCAAGGCCAAGGCAATTGTGACAATACGTATTAGATGCATTGAACTAAATGGGGTATAACAAGGGGAAACTATGATATGTGTAGCATGATTGTGGTTAGATTACATATTACAATGATGATGTGCTATTATGGTGTACTTACTAAAAAGGCCTATTTATGAGGGTAGCAATATGGCATTTTTTTTTTCCTGAAGTGCCTTTATTCATGTCATATTCACAATGTTATGTATGCTTCATCATATATTGATAAATATTGTTTTTTATGCCCTAATTTGTGATGTAAAGACATGATCTATTTTTCTTCCATTGTGGTTTTTGAGATGAGTTTCATAAGTTTTTGGTTTACTCTGATTTCTTAGTTGTATGTTTGTGGATTTGAGTTTTCAAGAGATATAAATAGTTTGATGAATGGGGAACCAGAACATGGTAGGGCCATATTTAGACACAATTAGTCAACTATCAAGCCATGCATGCTCAAAGAATAAATTTACATTCTTGGTATTAGCCTCTAATAACCTAAATTTTATGAATTTGAATCCCCTCTGGAAAATACCCCAATATGAAGGAACTTTTTTAAAATGATCTTAGTATTATCAACTTAGTTCTAATGGGGGTATTCAAAAGGGTAGATCGATGCAACACTAACTAATGGGATCAAATCATGCTATAATTATATCCACATGGATAACTGTTATGGATTTTATATTGAATGTATAAATCTTGTTAATAGATATGTGTCACCCATGCCATGTTGGACTTACGTCGATGTATGAGATTATGTTTGTGCTCATAAATTATCACAAATTTTATTTCTTGATAATTTCCAATTACAAGCACATAATCATTACAATAATATGTTCTTGTTTTACTCTAATAGGAACAATTGTAAGGTTTAATTTTCACCCTACACTTGTGTAGAAATTTTCAAAGATGTTGCCCGAAAATGGAAAGGTAAAGAAAGAGACCAACCCTTAAAACATGGTCATGGAGCAAAAACATGATTTTTGAAGAAATAGTTGAGGACATAAAGCATCTAGAATGTTAATTTTCCATGGTAAAAGGAAACTATGCCATCATAATTTACAACTTTTCAAAATATGATAACGATTTAGTTGTGCATGAAAACCATGGACAACTATGGGGGTGATTTTATTGATTGTCTTATGGTTGAAATTTGAAAATGAAAGTGAAATTCATGTGACCTGCAATGTATTAAGAAAATAAAACTATGGATATTTTTAAACTCAATTGCATGAAAACACTACAGATAAGGATGTTATGTTGAGTTTTGATGAATATGAGAGTATCATTGGTCACTCGCCAAGTGAATATAGTGGAAACAATTAAAATGATAATACAAAAGTTAGGGATGATACTAGTGTTGGGATTTTAGCCAAGAAAACATGTAGAAGTCAACAAGGAAATAAAGAAGAGGAGGCATACTTTGGACCTGATATTATCGAAAAATAAGTTGGTAAGTCTAGCATAAATGAAAAATGTTGTTTGTTTGATAATCCCCTTCTAGTCACTTCAACCTAGGAATTGGGCATTTCAACGGAGAATTGAAAAAATTCCAAGGAGACTAAATTGATACTTTAATTTAAAACCTCTTACCCTAACACCTAGGTATCTTGTTATCTAGTGATTACCTTACTGCAAATCAGATTAGAGGCTCACAAAACAAAAGAAAATACATTGTTGGAATATTCAACTCAAATAAATAAAGTGAAAGCAAAACTGGAAACCAAATCATGCACACATAAATACAAATATTTTTGGGTAGATACCCCTGGAAAACCTTGAAGGGAAAACCAGTGTTGAGAATGATTTTATTTTGCTAAAATCAAGTCTCTTGTAATAGGGATAATGTCCCAGTGAGAGAGACAATTGCAAACAAAACTGGAAAAGTATGATCTATTGTACAACCCATATATGCATGCTTTTCAAGGTGTACACACCTCTCCTTCTATACAACAATGTATATGCACATGTTTCCACTGTAACCCATGTACACACACATAAATATTGTATGACAAAACCCTTTCATATGGCTTTGCCCTGCTAAAACCCACTTGTGACTGCCTCTGTTCTCTCTTCCCCTTGACCTGATATCTATATGTAATTCCTTATCCACCTATCCAAGATATCCTTGAATCAAATTCCTTTGTGATCCCACCTTCTCTGTGTTGACTCTCTCAACACAAGTTCTATCAAGTGTCTTCTCCTTTACCCTAGCCTTTCTTTTATAATCTTGAGTTATAACCTAACCCTAATCTCCAAAGTGATTGACGGTTGAGATTACTTCTCACCTTACTTGAGATCAATGGCTATGATGCTAACTTTTATCATTTCCTTAAATAACTCAATTAATTAATTAATAAAATCACTTTACTTTAATAATTCCTTTAATTAAAGTAAAGTCAAGGATAGAAGTATTTGGATGATTTCCACATGTATAGACACATAGACCTATTCTTAAATACCTATCTAATGCTACCATGCATCAAAATGCCCTCTTAGCGAGGAAGGTATTCTCCACCACTCCAAGCTTGTCTTGAACTACACAAACTTCAATTTAACCAAGGGTTTGGTTAGAATATCTGCAACCTGCTCATCTATGGAAATATAATGAATATTCATTGCTCTCTTCTAGATCATATCTCAAATGAAGTGGTATCTACTATCAATATGCTTGGACGTGTCATGGAGTACTGGATTCTCTAAGAGTTTGATACAACTTTGATTATCATAATATATCACTGTAGGTTCCAAATCCTGATCAAATAAACCTATAAGTAATTTGAAAATCCAAATGGYTTCACAACTAGCCATAYTCATTGCCATATACTCAGCCTCTTTTGAATTAAGTKCTACATAWTTTTTCTTCCTATTGAACCAAGTAATCATTTTTTATCCCAAGCTGAAGCAACACCCGAAGGTTCTCTTTCTATCTACTACACTCCCTGCCCAATTTGAGTCTGTATATCCCTGAAAATCGACTCTATATCCTCCAAGATACCTCAATCCATACTCCATTATACCTCTCAAGTACTTGAGCACATGCTTCCTTGCTATCCAATGCACCTTCCTTGGCTCCACCATAAACTGATTCAAGGTCTTCACAACAAAACAAATATCTTGCGTGGTGTTGACCAAATAAATCAAGGACCCTATCAACTATTTGTCTATCTTGGGATTCACCAATTTTGAATATGAAATCACCAACTTATTCAAATTAGTAACCATAGGCATATCCATCGGTCTACATTCCTCCATCTTGAATATTCTTAATATATCAACTATGTACTTCCCTTGTCTAAGGAAGATCTATCTCGATACCCGCCATACCTCTAGCCCCAAGAAATACTGCATCAATCCTATGTCCTTCATCTCTAACTCACTAGAAAAATATGCTTTGCACCCTACAATAAGATCCTTTGCAACTGTGAGAAATAAATCATCCACATACATAGCCAATATGAGTGCATCTACCCCAACAAGTATGAAGTACAAGCTACGATCCACGTCACTCTTGGTAAATCCCATACTCTACAAGCATCTATCAATCTTGGAATACCATGCCGTGGGTGACTTTTTGAGTCATACAAGGATTTCTTAAGCATACACACATGAGAATCCTTCCCATGTACCTTAAATCCTTGAGGTTTCTCTATCTATACTTCCTCCTCAATAATCCCATTGAGGAAAGTTGTTTTCACATCCATCTGATTTATCCTCCACCTCATAATTAAAGAAATATAAATAACAACTTGAATAGAAGCATGCTTTGAAACTGGAGAAAATTTATCCTCGTATCCCACTCTCTCTTTCCAGGATAATTATTTTTCCACAAACCTCATCTTGAACTTCTCGATGTTACCATCTACAACATGTTTGATCCTATATAGACACCTGGAACTCACTATTGACTTCCCCTGAAATATTGGTACTATGTCCCAAAAATCATTCTTGATAATAGAGGTGTACTCCTCTACCATGGCATACATCCATACCCGTTGATCTATTGCTTCCTCAAAAACTATAAGGATTAGCCTCAATGATGCTACTCATAAGCAGCATATAGTTTGGAAACTTATTTAGAGGCTTGCGCTCTCTGACCGCACTCCTAGGAACCTCACCAACATCCTTCAATGTATGTAATAGACACATGGGTCTCCTGAAAGGACTATAAGGGGATAAATCCTCCTTCCTACCTGAAGTCTGAATTGCTAACTATTGATCATCCTTTGGAGCCTACTACTCCTTGTCCTTTGTCATTTTTTATGACTCGTGAGATCTCCTAGATGCTAAGTTATCCTCGAAATTAACGTCTATACTCGCAAATTTCTTCTTTTGTGCTAGAATGAAGATCCTATAAGCCTTTGAGGTCTCATTGTACCCCAAAAATATACCCTTATGTCCTGAAGGCTCCATATTTTTTCTCTTCTCCACAGGCACATGGATGTATGTTGGACAACCAAATATCCTCAAATGTCGTATGTCTAGCTTTACTCCTGAGAATTCCTTCTCAGGAGTCTTGTCCCCCAATATCTTATGAGGACTCATGTTCTGCACATATATCGTTATGTTACATGCCTATTCCCACAGAACCATAGGAAACTCCTGGTCATGTATCATATCCCTGACATAACCGATGATGAACCAATTCTTTCTCTCCGCAACGCCATTTTGTAGAGGGTATGAGACTTTTATCTCCCTCTTGATCCCCTCATCCTTAGATAAATCCTTGAATTCATTAGAGATGTACTCTCCCCCATGATCCAACCTCAATACCTTGAAATTATTCCTATCTAGATCTCCACCTGAGCTCTAAACTTCTGAAACTGACTGAAGACCTCATCCTTGGTATTCATAAAGAATATCCAGTTTTTCCTAGAAAAATAATCAGTAAATGTCACATAGTATTACTATCCCTATACTAATGCTACTGACATTATCCAAATCACATATAACTGTATAAGATCCAATATCCCCTTGGACCTACTCTCGTTGCTAGGAAAAGGATCCTTGGCATTATTTCCAAGTGCACACCCTCTACACACTCCCTTCTACTCAATGATGAACTATGTAAGACCTATAAAAATACTCTTTAGGATAAAAAATGTTTTGTAGTGTAGGTGTCCCAACCTACTATTCCATAACTCACATAGGTTCTCACTGTCATGTATTGAATCATGAAAAGGCCTTCCCTACAACTTGTATAATGTGCCCTCTCTAGCCACACCGACCATTGTTGTGTTCAAGATAGATTTCTATGGATGTATGAGTAGTTTCCCTCTATAAAACGTAATGGAAAACCCCTTGTCCTCCATAGATTATACTAAGATTTTTTGAGTATTGAAGCCATGAATTTAAGTGAAGAAGCCTTGAATCCATGAATCCAAGTAAATAATCCTTGAAGCCATGAAGCCAAGAGAAGAATATTTGAAGACATGTTGATGAAGCCTTGAGAAGCCAACCTGCAAGAGTTAAGCCATGAGGACAAGTCAATGTCAAAGAAAATTGAAGAATACCTTGAAGAAGTAATGATGTGTCCACTTGAAGAAACCTTGAAGTGCCTTGAAGGAGCCTTGACATAAATGTATATAACTCCAAAGTGGTCTCCTTATGGCGTAGATTTTAAACATGGCCCTCACGAGATGCGATAACATGTGGTTGTTTCCACATGCTCACTTTGATTTGTACACAAATGGATCCTTGAATAAGTCCTAAAACCAAGTGAATAATCCTACAAATGTCCAAGATAAATATTGCAAGATGGAGGTTGTTGAAAGTATTATTTGTGGTCAATTTGGATACACTATATTTGAGGGAATTCTTACCATACATAACTAACTCAAATGGAAGCACAAGTTACATGGTTGGAAATATTATTCCAAGACATTTACAATAGTATATGGAAGTCCCTCTAACTCCCCAGGAATGAGAAGATATGAGTTTTTTCGTTCAATAACCCAACTAGAAAATTGAGGTCGACTCGACTAATTCTTGGGGACAAAATTACTATAAATACATGATATAATTTCACATTTTTATTGTAACGAATGAAGAGATAAAGTATAAGGTGTTCTCAGGGTGTTGGGGTGTATTTCTGGTGTGCAAGAGAAGTCTAAGGGATTATCTTAAGGTCTTATTATCAAGGTATGATATAAGGTTGTGATGTTGTTGTATGCTCTGCTATGAAGTTTTGATGTTGTCATGTGGTTGTGATGCTTCCATATGATTTGTTATGAAGTTTTTATGTTGTTGTGAGTGGATGTTTCCATTAGTGAATGTTGTCATGAATGGATCTTACTATCAGTGGATGTTGTTTTTAGTGATTACATTCTGGGAATGATGTTATGAGGCTTTCTAGGGTTTGAAGGATTGTATATGGAATGAAGCATGCAGGTGAAGTCATAAGCACTCTATGTATGAATATATTGTATTGGTGATATCTTCTTGATTTGGTGCTCAATTTAGAATATTGGTGTCTTCATTCAGTAGGTTGGTGTTAGAAAAACAAGATCGCAGAGAAATAAAATAAAACAAATGCATAAATAAAACACAGAAGATAGACAATACAATAGAGACAAATATATATGTGGCTCACCCAGTGTGAGATACATCCACCAAAGAAATTTGTAGGTCCTTCCTTTATTATTATCCAAAAAAATTAATGGATACAACCTATAGCACACCCGATATAACTTCCTATTATTTCTCTCAAAATCTCCTCTGTTGGAAGATTGGTTGTTGTCATTGATGTCAACCCTAGTCATGGGTTTTGGACTGCAATAATGATGAAGGTATTTGGACATGAAGGACAATGCACATGTAGATACAACACCCATGGATGGATAGTATACATCATGTTGTTTCCTTTGGTATGTGGCACGTCACGTGGATCCTCATGGTTGAGGAGAAATGAATTTTTGAAGATGACAAAGTGAATTGAAGAAGGAAGTACATGTAGGCCCTGAAAATAATTAAAGAAAATAATTACAAAATAAGAAAGTGTTAGGTCATCCCTAATGTTACAAGGAAGTGACATAAATGGTATAAATAAACATCATTATACATTCATTTGATACAAGTTGAATTTTAGAGAAAATAAGAAGAAAAGAAGGCCGGATTTCAAGGGAGGATGAAGTCTTTTGGTGATGTGTTCTAAGGTATGTTATTTTTAGGTCATCTTACCATTTTTGCTATAACTTGTTTTCTAGAACGATTCAGATGGTGAAATCGCTATGGTATTGAGAAGACATATCAAGGTACCTCTGGTAAAAATTTAAGCTCTTGATTCGCTATAATTATGGAGATAAATTCTCTGGAAGATAGGGTTTGTGACCAGTCCAGAAGCTAGTCAATAAACAGGTTCTCCAGGTAAAACAGTCATAACTTCTTCATAGAGAATCCAAATGAAGTAGGATTAATTTGATTGGAAATAGTATGGACTTTAGTTTCTTGTGTGTGATTTTCAGAATTGGATTTTAATTATTGAGCGCGAGGCATTCTATGCAATTTCACTCTCCTGAATAGACCAGAATTGAATAAAGTCTACCATTCTTTCTATAACCTCTTTTTGGGGAGGATTCAAGGAGTGAAAATTACAGGATTTTCAGAGAATACAATGAGTAATATTATCTACAGGATCAAAGTACTCCAAGAATTGAAGAATTGCATAAATTGAAGAAGTCTCAGGAAGCAATATCGGGTTCTATGTGATGATTGGTTGATGGTGATGATTTAATGTAAAGTTTTATTATCTCTCATATATTCTTGGGTGGAAGGAAGGGGCAAGGATGGAGAGTTCAAATCTCTCTTGATATTGGATAATTGTATCTTCCTCTTGGAGGTTTATCCCTCCCTTTACATTTGGAAGCTGTAGCTATCTTTGGNCATATATTGTGCATGGTGTATTGTGGTGTATTGGTGTAACTCTTATACTATTGTTCATTGCTCATTGGATATAGTTGAATGGTTTAAGTATAAGTTGAAAAAGGTTTTAAATTATATTTGATACTGATTCACCCCCCTTTTAGTATCAACAATTGGTATCAGAGCAGGTTGCCTTCAGAACAATTTAACCACTAGAAGGAAAATCCTGAGCAAAGATGGATGACCATGAACACATTTCAAATGGAATTCAAAAATTTTATGGAAGAAATTATGCATACTGGAGTGATAGAGTGAAAACTTACCTAACGGCTTTAGGAGTAGACATTTGGTACTCAGTTGTAAATGGCTATGTAATCCCAAA